>CAUYON010062823.1:0-73220 GCA_963573935.1 Arctocebus calabarensis | reverse complement strand
AATTATGTTATTAGGGTGGAGCTCTCATGAATGGGATTAGTGCCCTTATAAGAAGGGTCAGGACCCACGAATGGATTAATAAATTGTGGTACATGTATACCGTGGAATACTATGCAGCCTTAAAGAAAGATGGAGACTTTATCTCTTTTGTGTTTACATGGATGGAGCTGGAACATATTCTTAGTGAAGTATCTCAAGAATGGAAGAAAAAGTATCCAATGTACTCAGCCCGACTATGAAGCTAATCTATAGCTTTCATACGAAGGCTAAAATCCAGTTATAGCACAAGAAATGGGAAAAGGGACAAGGGGGGGGATGATGGGGGGAGGATGGATGATTGGTGGGATCACACTTACAGTGCATCTTAGAAGGGTACAAGTGAAAATTACTAAATGTAGACTATAAATGTCTTCATATAGTGATTAAAAGGCCTTGAAGGCTATGTTAAATAGTTCAATGAAAATATTTCAGATTGTATATAAAGTGAGCACATTGTGCCCCATGATTGCACCAATGTACACAATTACAATTTAATAAAATTTTAAAAAAAAAGAAGAAGAAGGGTCAAGAGAAGGCTTGCTTCCTCTCTCCCCGCTCTCCATCCTGTGAAGAGATAACAAGAAGATGGCCCTAAGTAAACGGGAATAGGACCTTCATCAAGGCCCCAATCACATTGGTATCTTGATCTTGGAAATGCAGCCTCCAGAACTGTGAGAAATAAGCTTCAGTTGTTGAAGCCCCCTAGTAGTCCATAACAATTTGTTCTAGGAGCCTGCGTGACTAAGACAGTAATTATAAATGCAATACATGTTCAAAGTAAAAGGAAATCACCTGGGAGAAGCAGCAGTCATTTAGCCCATAAAACCCTCTCATCCTTCTAAACTCCTTTAATGTCTTAACTGTATGCCCTGTTCCTTTGGACACATGGAAATATATTGTCCTGACTCTTGGGACTTTTCCCAGGAAGACTTCCTCCTCATCTGGCTCTGCCCAACAGGGGAAAGAGTTCTGATACTTCTCAAAGCCACTTATCCTATTCTAGCTCAAGAGGCTTTGTTGTTTCTTATCTACAGTATGAATTCAAAGTCATGCTCCATCTACTCCCACCTGCTCAGCTTGTGGGACTTTGCTTCATCCTGCTTTGACTCCAGAAGACAGAGCCTTCGAAACTTGACCCATGCCTTTTGAAAAGTCTCCATGGTGTGGAAGGTGAGATGTTCTTAAGAGGGTAGGGACCAAAAAGGTCATCACTTTGTATAAGTCCCAGGAGTACACTTATGCTGTATTCACATGAAGATAGCCCTTATAGCCTTTAATAGAAGAGTCTAGTGCCTCAGGAGCTAAGTGACATGGCAGTCTGCTGGCCAACATTCTTGGAAGAGGGTTGTGGGCCTCGCAGAGAGTTGGCGCTCAGGGCAGGTTTGATGTCTCTGTGGGTGATAGGGGCAGTGCCTAAGGCACATGGCTCATCCACCTTTAGACACCAGGCCCTGTAATATGGCCATGTGACTTTTTCTTTGCTGGTCACACAAAAACCACCCATACCTTAGAATGACCCATGGCTCAAAACAGACACTAGTTGTTTATTCTAGAACAATGCAAGATAATCTCCAATTTGTAAAATAATTCCATCCAACTCCTGTTATGCAGTGAAAGTTTGCCAATAGGAGACAGAGGACCACAATACACATCGTAAGTCCAGCTCTATAAACTGAAGCATGAAGAAATACTCTGATGAAAAATGGGAAGTGAAAAAAATAAATGGCTTATGGAGACTATACGTCATGTTCACCATTCAAATCATTTTTATTTACCCCTTTATTTGTGCCATGTTGAAATTTTTTAAAAAATTGACAAAAATGGTGGAACACCCAATCTCTTTCTTTACTTTTTAGAACTTGAAACTTACATCAATCTCAGGTATGATTAACATTTAAAATTGTGTTAAAGTGATTAATGTTCCAGTCTATTCCCTCCACATTCTCTTTTTTTCTATCAGTCTTTCCTCAACCCCAAGGACCTTGAACTCTGGCTGATTTGGGTTCTGCATTTCCAGGGAATGTCTTTGTATGAGCCTTTCCTTACATCTCTTTCTAAGATATACTTCTCTTAGGTCCCATTCATTTACCTTCCAGGGAATGAAACTTGATGTGTTAGTTTTTATTGATGATTGCTAGTAACTTAATGTACTGCTCTTCCTATAATCATGCACTTGCAAGAGTGCACACATTTAAATAAGAGCTCTACAACTTTAATCTGAAGGAATCAACAAGGATGGAATTTTAAACTGGCCATAGATGCAGATGTTTGAGAACAACATTGCCCCAAATTATAACTACAATAACAACATGGCAAATTGAATTGTTACTATCTTTAGTAAGAAGGAACCTTGTCCCTCTCATCTCCTTTTCTCTAGACCCTAACTAAATAACTGAGATATGGCTAACAGTATCATCTAATCCTTCTTCCTCTCCACAGCACAGGTAACACCTTCTCATGGCATAAACACAGATCACACTCCTAAGGAAGAAGAGGTCCTTGAATGCTTAAAACTCTAGAATTTGAACTAGATGAGATCTTAGTGGGTGTCTGATTAGTCAAGATAAGCTAGCTGATGCTTCAGTAATGAGCATCCCCAATTCCCAGTGGCTTTACAAAAAGGGTCTATTTGATGTTTATACTCCATGAGGTTTTAATCAGGGGTTCTTCCTTGCATTGTCCACATTCTGAGACACAAATGACAGAGGATCAGCTTTCTAGAACATTTATGGTTGCTCTGGTAGAGGGAAAGATGAGTAAAGAGAATGTGAGATGTGTGCACAGTGTATTAAAGAAGTTACATGTAAGGGATGGTGCCTGTGGCTCATCGAGTAGGGTGCCGGCCCCCTATACTGAAGGTGGCAGATTCAAACCCAGCCTCAGCCGAACTGCAAAACAGCAAAATAGCTGGCCGTTGTGGCAGGCGCCTTTAGTTCCAGCTCCTCAGGAGGCTGAGACAAGAGAGTTGCTTAAGCCCAAGAGTTGGAGGTTGCTGTGAGCTGTGTGACGCCATGGCACTCTACCGAAGGGAATAAAGTGAGACTCTGTCTCTAAAAAAAAAAAAAAGAAGAAGTTACAAGTATTGGGTGGCACCTGTGGCTCAAAGGAGTAAGGCACTAGCCCATATGCCAGAGGTGGCAGGTGCAAACCCAGCCCTGGCCAAAAACTGCAAAAAAAAAAAAGAAGTTACATGTATCACTTCCATTATCAGTCTCTTCTCCAAAGCAAGTCTCATGGCCACACTTAGCAACAAGCGGACTATGTGCCTTCAAGGACAGTGTCAGAGTATTTACAAAAAGCCCAGATGAGTAACTCAGAGTATCATTGGCTATCATTTTACAGTAAAATGCCAACAGTAGAGCTGGTATTTAGCAAAAGCTGTTATTACTATTATCATTATTATTATTGGTACACATGGGAAAACAGCTGTAGGGACGTGAAATGATTACCTAGGATCACATACCTAATTAAGAACAGAACTAACATGAGAACATATTTACTGTATCCAAGATTAGAGTTTTTTTTTCTCTCAACTAATTTTAATTCATAGAAAAGACAATCTGTGACATTAGATTATGAAAATACATAATCAAACTACTGCCTTCAACAGTATGACTGTAAGAGTTTTGCTTTGTTTAAATATTGTGTTATCTTCTAGAGCAGGGGTCAGAAAACTTTCTACAAAGGGCCAGGTAGTGAGTATTTTAGACGTGGTGGACCATATGGTGTCTGTCACAACTGCTCAATTCTGAGCAGCTACAGACAATTCATTAGCAAATTGGTGTGGTATGAGCCACCAAAACTTTCTTTACAAAAACAGATGGTGCTGGGTTTGGCTAGTGAGCTATAGTTTGCCAACCTATGTCCTAGAGCATCCTTTAGTGGAAAAAGAATGGTTAATAGAAAGTATTAGAAGAACCAAAACTTTCAGGCAATTTACCTAACCTCTCTGGACCTGTTTCCTTTTCAATAAAAAGCCCACCTTACAGGGTGATGGTGAAGGCTAAACAAGTTGATAGATGCAACTTACCTAGAAGCTAAGGCACCAGGAATTCCTCTGTTCACCTGCACAAACGTGTATTACTTCTTACTAGGGGTCAGCCACTGTCCTCAGTGCTGGAGCTTCTATTGTAAACAAAACAAAGTCCCCAATCTCCTGGAACTGATATTCCAATCCACTACAAGTTAGACGAACAAAGAATAAATAGACATAATTTTTCAGAAGGTGATAGGACCAAAAAGGAAGATAAAGCAGGATTGAAGGGAGAGTGGGAAAGGTATGCTTAGGAAGTTTTATGGAGCTTGGGTCAGGAAAGAGATTTTAAGAGGAAAATTCTTATGAAGAAAGTCTTGCAGATACTGGAGAAGCTGTTGAAGAACAGGTAACATCAAATGCACAGTCCTTCTGGCCAGAGGTTGCTGGTCAGTCCCAGAAGTGAGGTGGACATGGTGCAGCAGTGAAGGATGATTCCTTCAGAGATAATGGGAGATGAAATTGTGGTTTGGGGAAATATAGAAAGGATAGGTTATGGCCTTGGCAAGGACTTTAAAGTCTGCATGAGATGAGCAATATTATCTTTATCATTCATGACAGTAACCATTACCCTGCGCCCTCTCTGTTCCTTTTTTCCTTTCGCTCACTTTTTCTCCACTCTGCTTTCTCCCTACTCCTCTGCCTCCCCTCCTCTCTTTCCCTATATTGGCCTCTTTCTCTATGCACTTCTAGATCAGTTTCCCTTTTGGTGATCCCGCTTCTTTTAGGTGACACGCAGCTCTTTTGGTGGCACCTGAAACCAAGAAGGTCATTGCTCCTGGGAATAACTGAAGGGGAAGCTTGGCCTAGCTCAAGGCTTTCCAGAAGGATTTAGCCTAATTCCTCAGACACTGGGCATCAGACAGAAAAGGCTTAGGGAGAACTAGATGAGTATTAATGCAAAGACCATCAAGAATCTTTTGTTGTTATTTTAAAAACAAGATCCCAAAGCATTGTAAGAAATACGCAAGTTGTATTGTGTATTAAGTTTGCGTGACTGGTGGGAGAGAGAGATGGAAACGTAATGAATTCTTTTCATCTGTTTTGTGGAATGAGTCTGTGCTTGGGGTGTTGATCCCAGGACTCATAACATAACCAACTTTTGATTACAGGGCTAATGGATTTACATAAATATTTCTAGTAGCTAAAAATCGAAAAGTGGTTTCCACAGACACCTTTGCAAAGCAAGCTGTTGTGTTCTGATTGAACAAGTATTTTATGTGTATATCGTGGTGAATCTGTGGGTACACGTAGCACAGAGAGAGAAGGAAATGGAAGACAGGAGAGAAAGAGCAGGGGAGAGGAGGGAGAGAGAAGAAGCACAACGCGAACCTCAGTCATCAGGTTGCTATGTAATGTGCAGATTAAACTGCAGCCCAAAGTCCCTTGGCCGAAAATGCCAGTGGGGGCTGAAACCCTGCTCAGAAGGGAGCCACTGCATCTGCCTGTAAGGAAAGCACTTTTTAAAAAATTGTGGCAAGGCACTTATTATGAGTTACACTCTCATTAAACTTTTGCACGTACCGTCCATTCATGTTGGTTCCAGGTACAGTATTCTTCATCATACTTGAGGAGACTTCACACTTGTTGCTAGTGTAGACCATCTCCCCCGCCCACAGCCCCTGAGCCAGCATTCCACAAACTGATTCTTTGAAGTTGAGTATCTCACATATGAGCAAAACCAGGGAGAACTTTTAAAAACATTTACAGGGAGATCACACGTGGCCCGGGGCTCTTGTGTGCTTCTCAAACTCCAATGTGACGCAAATCACCAGAAGAATCTTATATAAATGCAGATTCTGATCCAATGGGTTAGGAGCAGATCTGAAAATTCTGCATTTCTAATAATTGCCCAGATTTTGCCGATGCTATTGTTCTATGGCCATACTTGAGTAGTTTTAGAGTTTTTTTTTTTTTTTTTAGAAACAGAGCCTCAAGCTGTCACCTTGGATAGAGTGCTGTGGCATCACAGCTCACAGCAACCTCCAATTCCTGGGCTCAAGCGAGTCTCCTGCCTCTGCCTCCCAAGTAGCTGAGACTATAGACACACGCCACAACGCCTGGCCATTTTTTTTTTTTGGTTGCAGCCACCATTGCTGTCTGGCGGGCAGGCTGGATTCAAACCCACCAGCTCAGGTGTACGTGGCTGGTGCCTTAGCCCGTTGAGCCACAGACACTGAGCCTTTAGAGTGGTTTTTGATGTGATCATGAAAGCAAAGGCTGTCGTTACATGAGATATCTATTTTATTGCATTACATAGCAGCGTTTGTAATAATCCATCTTGGCCAGAGGAAGGTAACAGTGTCATTTCTGGGATGGGGATCTCTCCAGTTTCTAAAAAGATTTGGTCAAAGTTTCCAACGTAAATTGACTTGATTTGGAAAAATGATAATAAATATATGGAGGAATAATCCAGATGTGGTCCCTGGGTTAGCCTAGGCATGGAGATGTCTGGAATCCACACGGAATCTGATGGTGCCCACGGACAGCTTGTTAGTGCTTGCTGGCCTTGGCTGCCATCTTGTGGCCAAACGCAAGAAAGTGATTTTTAAGATTCAGAAATAATCCAATGTACCGTTTGAATCTACCTGTGATGTTGCAGTTCTTGGTATTCTAAAAACAATAAAATACCAAATTTCTAAAATGTATTGGTTGGATTTTGCTATAAATTCATTTTTGCCCTTTCTCATCTAATTGCATAGTTGAGACCCTGGCTAAATTCAGCACGACTCATTTTGGCAGACACCTTGTGTCTAATCTTGTTTGCTGTGTGACCATAAGCAGATTACTTGATGCTGCCAGACTTTGAGCTCTAAATCTTTAAAGTGGAGATAATTTGCAAATGTCTCGATATTGGGGTGAAGAGTCGATTCATGGACGATTCTTAGCCCCTCTGCCTGGTGAGAGCACAGCAGAGGGAGAGCCAGGTCGTGCAGTTCCTTCTCTCCCCTCTCTCACCTATACCCATTTTACAGGTGGAAAACAGAGGCTCAAACTAGGAAAGTGACAGTCCCAAGGTGATGAACAGAGAAGGGCCTACAAAGGGATCCCTTGTGAGAAGTACAGGGTTGGCACTTGGATCCCATTACACCAAGCCCTCCTTACATCTGCTTTCCCTCACACCCCACTGCCTCTGCTCAGTGGGGACCCCTTTACCAAAGTGAGAATTTTACCCAAGGGTACTGGCTGTTTGTGGCTTTGAATGCAGCGGCCCCTGTCCCAGGAACTAGGGATGTGGTGGATTAAATTTAATCCCTCACCTCCCCCAGTAATCATACCCCTTATCAAGTAACTTTGCAATTGTACCTTGTAGAAGCAGGGTACTTCTCTACCTCTTGACTTTGGGTTTGGCCATGCAACCTGCTTTACCCAAAGGCATGTCAAAGAGATGCAAACAGGGGCCTGAGCACTTGCACAGTTGAAATGTTATCTTTTCTGTCAGAAGGTCCTCCAAGAATTCCGCTAGTGCCGGGAAGGGGGGGGATTCATAGACCAGAACTGGATTCAACCTGTTGCTAAGGGAGCAGCCCAGCCAAACCTGAACCAGCCACCCTGAGGCTGAGCTGAAGCTGTGTGAGCAAAAGTAAACAATTATTTATGCCATTTATTTATTGATGAGTTTGTTTGTTACACAGCACTTTTAGGCAATAGCTTACTATTCAGGGATATCCCTTCAAAACTCACTATGCTTGCCTTTTTGTCATTGAAGTTTCTCCAAAAAATAGAGCACAACAATATGTGTATATAATTGAGGAACTCAGTGAATAGTTTCTGCTTACTGAAGTTTTGCTCTGACCTGTCATTATTTCCAACTAAAAACATACAAGCCTTGTAAGAAAAGAAAAAAAATTGCATGCACATTCTAACTCTCTGGAAAAAAATGTTTGGAGAAGGGAGAAATTCAACTTTACTTGGAGTTTAGGTTTGAGTTTTCCTTTTCCATCATATAGTAGCTCAGGAGAGATGAGACAAGGGACAGAAGAGTCAGAGCACAAGAGAGGGAAGAAGCGTGGGGAAGAAAGAAGAAAGAAGGAACGGGCAAGCAAACGGATGAGGGTGGCAGGGAAAAGGGACACGTGTGTGGGAAGCGCGGGGAGGAAGGGAAGAGGCAGAGATTTCTCACTAGAAAACCTAGGGAGTCAGCAGTGGGGAGAAGGACGGGGGAAGGTCTTCGCTCCATGCCATGGTGCTAACAGATCACACATGTGCGCGTGCATGTACACACACACACACACACACACACACACACGAACCCATTTGTTTTGACAAACAAAATGTGTCATACAACGTAACTAAATTTCTGAGCTGAATTCCTGCAGCTGACTTCCTGTACTTTTGTATTTCATGTTGTAGTACATCCCAGACGTTTATAATTGCCTGCCTTGGGACATCAGGCTGAACTTGGCAGGTTATAACAGGGGAATGTGGGCTCCTATCCACCACTTCCCTTCTTCTAGCACTACTGATCTTGGCAGTGGCTACTAAAATGAAAACTGGGGAGGGCAAGAGAAAGAGGATCGGAGAGCAGGAAAAGAGGAAGGCAAGAGAAAGAAGGGCCAGGCCAGGCATCATGAGAGAGATGGGAAGTTGGACTGCTCCACGAGCTGCCTTGCTCTCCTGGCTGCCAGGCGAGGCTCACTCCGCTCAGACCAGAGGCTGGACTGGGCCATTTTGCATGGGTGTGCAGATAGCAGGCTAGATGCTATGACCATGTCTGAACTGTGTTCGTAGGATCTTGATTTGCCCCGTCATACCTCAGTCCTTTTCCATACTCATTTTAAGGATGAGAAAATGAACATTAAAGAGCCACACAGTGGTAAAAGCAATAGTCAACAGTGGATTCCTAAACCTAGAAGAATTGAAAGAAGAGGGAAGCAAGAGGATTCCACCAAAAAGAGCCACCTCCCTCAATAAAGGCTGAAAGACAGGACTGACCTCAAAAATGTTTAACTGAAGCTGGGCACAGTGGCTCACCCCTGTAATCCTAGCACTCTGGGAGGCCAAGGTGGCTGGATTGCTTGCTTGAGCTCAGGAGTTGGACACCAGCCTGAGCCAGCGTGAGACCCATCTCTAAACAACCTCAGGGCATAGTGGTGGACACATGTAGCCCTAGCTGCTTGGGAGGTTGAAACAGGAGGATCCCTTGAGTCCAAGAGTTTGAGGTTGCTGTGAGCTATGATGCCAAAGTGCTCTACATAGGGCAACAGGGTTTAACTCTGTCTCAAAAAAAAAAAAAAAAAGTGTTTAAGTGAATTTGTCTAGACTAAAGGAGAAATTCAAAGGCTTATACTGCTGAGGAATAGTGCTGGCCAGTTTTCTCCCAGGAACTTTCAGAGGGGAGTACATGGTATCTTAAAGGTCCTGAATATAGCATTCCTGGAGGCTGAAGCCGCATCAGAAATACAGCTTTCAGGCTGGCGTGGTGGTTCATGCCTGAATCCCAATGCTCTGGGAGGCCTGGACAGAATTGCTTGAGGCCAGGAATTTGAGACTAGCCTGAGCACAAGTGAAACCTTATCTCTGGAAGGGAGGGAGGGAGGAAGAGAAAGGGGAAGGGAAGGGAAGGGAAGGGAAGGGAAGGGAAGGGAAATTAGCTGGATATGGTGACATGTACCTTTAATCCCAACTGCTTGGGAGACTGAGACAGGAGTTTAAGGTTGCAGTGAGCTATGATGATGCCACTGCACTCCAGCCAGGACAGTAGAGAGACCTTGCATCACAATAAATAAATAAATAAATAAACAAACAAATAAATAATTAAATAGATAGAGAGGAGAAGGAGGAGGAGGAGGAGGAAGGAGGAAGGGAAGGAGGGAGGGAGGGAAAGTCTCAAATTTTTTTGCTCACCTCAGATTTGTACAGTAGATAACCCCCTCTTAGCCTTAATTTCCTCATTTATAAAGTGAGATAGATAATAGTACCTATTTCATAGGGCAGCTGCAATGATTAAATGACAAATTAGTTAAGGGACTGGAACAATCCCTAGCACAGTAAGTGCTCAGTAAATAGTAGCCATTATAACTAACTCACTTGTCCAGTAAAACAAATCAAATTATAACAATAACAACAGTGACAATCGTCAATGATTGGAGGTTTCTTATTCACCAGGCTGTATTGTAAGTACTTTGCACCACTTTAGGGAGAGGAGTGGTGATGAATGGTTAAGATTCTAGAGCCAAACCTGATCAGGAGAGATCAGATAAGAGCAGATAAGCAGAATCAAGGTATTAAACTTCCTAAGAAAACGTGATTTAAAAACCAGATGGAAAGACAATGACTTATTATGGGTGGAATTTAGGCATCAGCTTTGTGTAAGATAAGAGCTATGGGGCAGGGAATAACATTTAAGCCTAGACCTTTCCAGCGCCCTTCAAATAGCACCTCGTATAGCTGGCCACGGAACAATTCTTCTTTTAGCCAAACCTAGGACGAGCCTGCTGGGGTTATATTTTCAGGTGTTGGGGGTTCAATACTCTATAGGGTTGGCAGGAGCTCCCAATAACCAGGGCACACACAATGATGTTGGTCTCCAGCCTAGAAGAGAGATCTGCTTCTATAACATCAGCCCCTGAGACAAGAAATGACACCAATGAAAAACAAATAATCAGGTGGAAAAAGTAATAACCTGAGCCTTGCCTGGGCTGGATTCAATTTAATGCCTGTAGCATTTCAGTTTTAAGTCACTAAACCTTGGTCAGAGTCTTGGGAGAACAAGACAGTACAATTCCAAAAGCAATCAAAAAGTGACTGCCAAGTTATTGGGAGGTTCCATGGTGCGTTTCTAAACCAGCTCTAATCTAATAAATGTACACACAATGAACCGTGAAATTGAGAACACGATTGTCCACATTCTCTAAGCCAAAGGAATAAAACGGTCATTTTCCCCTTTATTTCCTATGAAAAAGGAATCGCAGATAATCTGTTATTTTGTACTTTTGTTCAAAACATGGAAGTCCGCATGTCTAATGGAGGTTGTTAGCAGTAAGAGAAGAATTAAAGAATTATAATCTTTGGCTGGCCATGCCCCAATTTTAAGCAGAAGATCAGGAAGGGTGTTGATTTTTGAGTTAGGTGTAGATGAAAAGCCCAAGTTCTCACCGTTTTATACTGTGTGAAGTGAGGGCATTCATTTCTTTTTTTATTCACATTATCAATGTGAATTTTAAATGAAATCTTGTTTGTGAAAATGCTTACTGAGTTGGAAAGCACCATTCTAAGTGGATGAATGAATAAGCGGGAGAAATAGGGCATGCAAATATTTTCATTGCAGTTTGGAAAATCACTGAAAAGATTATGTTGGCAATTTGCTCATAGTTCTTTTACATTTCAAATTCAATCATTACAAGCATAGAAAATACAATAGAATTTTTGAAAATTGAAGATACATCGTTTCAAATCAACCAACATTTGCTCAGAATACATGTCTCAACTGAGATCCTGGGACTCAGCTAGTTGCTATAGCAAGCACAACCCAGATTAAAATTTAGTGACTGCTTGCAAAATGCTCATCATCTAATGGATGTTGGGCGGGGTGAAAGAGGTGAATTTCGTACAAAATCGAGCTGCAAATGCCAAATAATATTTTAAATTATTAAATAATTTCAAAGAGATAATTACCTCTGGACTGGAGATAAGACCTCATGGAGGAAAGAACATTAGGGATGTGCTTTGAGCATTGAGTTCTCATCGTTCAGGGGCCAGTTGTGAAGATAGATACCAAGCTAAATATTTCTAACATAAAGAATTAAATTTAGGGAATTAGTTACACAAACTTGGAATGGGCCAAGAAGACAAAACAGCAGGGCCAGGCAACCCAGAGATTAGCAGCCAAAGGAAGACATTTCCATCCCTCTAGAAGCAGAAATAAAGAGGAGGTGGTCCTACTCAAGGCCATGATCTCATTCTGTGGCACTTCTGGGGAGGCCACCCAGTTTTCTGGGACTGCCCAAGAGGGGCTGCTACCTGGGACAGTCGTGGAACCATGGAGGAGGCCCTCCATAGCACTGGGACATCCCAGATGGGCAGCACCATGAGACAGAACTGGTTTGCCAAGGGGGCACCAAGAAGTCACTGAGCCTTCATGCTGTACCTGCCAAAGGACCAGAGCACAGAGTTGTCTCTTAGCACCTGCTAGGGACCTTTCTCCAGCACTGGGAGCAGGGTGAGCATTAGCCCCATCTCCATTTCCAATATCCTGTCTGTGCTCCTACCAGTAGAATGCAACCAGAAGTCCGCTGGCAAGGGGGTCTAGAAAAGGAGTTTAGAGCCATAGCTCCCCTACAACACTTAGCAGAGCGAGAAGGTCCAAGCTGAAAGCAAGCAAGCAAGCAAGCACACTCAGGATGGTGGGAAGGAGGATGGTGGGAAGCCGGGCAGGAGAAGTACGTGTCTAGACAAATGGCGATCTGGGCCATTGTCAAGGAGGGACCAGACGCACAGCGGTGGGAAAGTGCAGCCTTGTTTGATGCACAAGGAGCTTCCTAACTGGTGAAACCAACACTTCTTAAAGAAAGATTTTATGGAAAAATTTTAAGGTAGCTCACAGAATCAAAGAAAAACCTAAAAAATCAGGCTCTTTAATTATTCAAGAAGGAGAGAGGATAAACAGCCAAAAACAGCCAACCTCTCACCACGGGGACAGTGTGCCTAACATGTTACCATGGGGGCTTCAGTGAGAGTCCACTGGCCACCAGAGCCACTAGACTCCAAACTGAGATGCTGCCTCTGAAATATCAAAATATCCCTGTGTCTTTGTGGCTTAAAATCTTTAATGATTCAAAGTTCTGGAGAAAAGTTTCTTATGAGCTGATCCTAGGACAGGTATACTCTTGTTTCCTCAAAGTGGAAAAAGGAAAGATGGGCCTCCACTTTGGCTTCTGTAGTCAGAATCAAATCTCTTTGGCACTTTCAGTGGTGCCACTGGCTGAGATTGTCAAGGAGGGACCACAGAGCTGGGTCTCCCTTGAGACATACACAGTGAAAAATCCCCCCCACAACTGATGGCATTTCCTCTGTTGTGAGTACACAACTAAAGAAGACTGATACAGAGGGTGGTACTGACCTTCGGCGTCCCATAATTTTCATATTTCCTTCCCATGGTTGTGCTCACCTCCTTGCTCCCAACATTTCCTGTGTAACATCCAATTGATAGAACACCTCTGAAGGGACAAAGTTATTGCATCCATTTCTATTCCATCTATTTAGTTCTGTCAAAATTCTGTCTTGGTTCCAATAATAATAGAGTAAGACTCTATGGGATCGTTCTCCCACGGAAAACAATGACCAGGTCTGGACATCATCATCATCACCATCCTAAGGATAATGAGGATGACGGTGGTGATGCTGATGATGTAGCTACCCGAAGGCTGTAGACTGCACAGAAGCAGGCTGCCTCTGGTGGGAGGGAGACTATGGGGGGAGAGGAGAAAGGGTCTGGATGAAGCAGATTTCCCCTTTTGTGTCTATGAGCGTGGAGCAAGGTGCTAGGTGCTGCGTGTGCAGGAGACCTCAGTGGGGACACTGTGGTTCTCTGGGCAGGGGAATGAGAAATCCAGAACTGGGAAAACTAAAGCCACTGGAGACATTGGGAGAATCCTGGGAGTGGAAGAACCAGGAATGAGATCCCCAATTTTATGGGCTTCCACTATAGAGTAGCAAACCTATTTTTTTTGATAGCTGGGTCCATCATCTTGGCCAATTATAATTCTACTATTGCTATTCATCCAATGAATATGGAATGCCCAGGTGGTATTCTCTGCTTCCAATTCAATTTTTGGTTCCCCGAGGGAACTCTTTCCTTGCTTATAAAGACCTCTAAAACAACAGAGCCTGGAGCTGCAAGGTGGGAAGCAAAGTTTTGTAGTTGGTTTCTATCATTCCTATCTGCTTCTCAATTCTCTAATCATGACATAGGAAATAAACTTACTGGCCATTGGTTTTGAGCATATTCTCTTCCTGAAGGACAGCACCCTGCCTGGCACTCAACTTTGCCTAAGACATCAAACTACTCCCTAGAGCACGCTGTTCTTGGTGATGGGCACGAGGTAGGAAGAGAGCATAGGCTAAGTGGCCCTGCAGTAACAGTTATCTAAGTTTCCCTTCTCAGTGTACACAGGACTGTTGCAACTCTGCTTCTAGGTATCGTTATTCTAGGACCCAGGCAGATGAAGGAGCTTCTTTCTGGAAGATTGTTGGTCTCATGACATGCTGGCTCACAAGCTCCTGCTTGAAGGACTTGCCTGTTACTTCTACTCTCACATTTTATTGGCCAAAGCAAGTCACCTGACATTATATGGGCCTCACAGGGTGTGTATGTGTAAGCCTCAGGCAAAGGAGGACACTGAGAGTGGGGGAAGAGTCACTGAGGCCACCACAGCTAGAGGGTCCCTTCAGCATCTGTCATCACTGTTCTTTTTCCACCATGAAGTGAGTTTCTTTTGATCAAAAGAATAATATTGTGGGGTACTGGGAGTTCACTGGTGGTGAGACTGGTGGGACTAAGATCATTCAGATGCTACCAAGAGGAGCAAATGCAAATTCAGAAAAGCATGGATTGCAGTGAAGACAAATCGCTAGCTCCTCTATCCTAGAGAGGATTTGGGGTGATCCTCCCAGGCAGAACGAGTGTTCATCCTTTCCAGGTCCACATGCACAGCCTCCGTGCCGGCTGCGTGTGTGGAACTGCTTACACAAGCACTGACGTGGCTTCAGAAGGACCCACCCAAAGGTCCTTTTGGTGAGCACTAACATAAAAGACAATTATTATCACATTCTGGGCTCCAGTCAGAGACGCATCTCCAACCTCACTGTTGTCAGGCTTCCAATCTTGCACGTTTTAAGTCTCGAATCATCTGGAAAAATTAAGCTCTGTTGTTTGTGAGTTGGTTTAGCATCCTCTCCTAAGATGGTTTAACATCATAATTCAAACTTTCCATTTTTCCAGGCAAAATGAACAGCATGGTTATATGCAGCTTTAAGTTTTGATTGCAGATTTTCCTTCTCTATTGTCCTTCACGGCCACAACCAGGAGGGAATGCCACAACAATCCGTATCGAACCAGGGCCAGAACATCATGTGCACCAGCCTTAAACCAGTGATTCTTTTTCCTTTATTGACCTGGTCATAGAGAATTCCCCATAACATCAAAGGTGTGAGTTGAAGGTGGGTGCTGGGTTCCAGCAAGCTGAACTGCCTGCTTTGGCAACTTCCTTGGGCCTTCAGAACCTGCCCAGACCTAGCCCCTTATCTACACTTGAGTCTTATTGTGGGGCATTCTAGGCACACCTGACTTAATGATTAGCTAAATCAAATAACAGCAAGTTCACCAGGTTACATGATCACCTGGTGTTTTGTGGTCAAGAATTCCCTTTTTGCCAAGGTTCAAAGCAGGCCCTCAAAAGAAAATAGTTATTTGTTGAAAAGACTATAGCTTTGCTCAAAGACTCTAAGAGCCTTTACTAGGATCTCCTTTTTGAGATTGCCATAGGCTCCCCACAGAAACTCAAACTGCTGTGAATACTTCAAGATCCATTCATCTCTTAAATCAGAAAGTTGAATGGTATTGCTAGGGTGGATGGAAAACTATCTCTAGCTTTGGGGAGGAGGGTGTCTTATGTTAAAGCAATTGAAAGTGATTCAGGGTAGCACAATGCAAATGTAACTCACAGCCCATTCAAAATTCCAACAGGCTTGCTTAGCATTTTGCCTGTTGGTAGGAAGCCAAAGGTACATCAACTTGCCTTGACCCTGGAGGAGATATATTGACATGCTCTAGACCACTGATGCCCCCAAGTGAATTGAGGTAAAGAGCCCTTATATTGGGAGAGTGGTAGAGGTTGTTTCTCATTTTCATTACCTAACTAGAATACCTGCTAATTCTAGGACCATGACCTGGTTAAGCTAAAAATAATCTATAACAATTCTTGAACATCATTTGTCTTTATTGCATACCCCCATGTAGAGTAAAATAAGATTCGCAATTACTAATAATTTTGACAATAGAAGCTAACATTTGTTAAGTGATTACTTTTTGCAATGTGCAGGTATCAACTCATTTAATAATCACAATATCTCTATGACATAAATATTACTATCCTAATTTTGAAGAGTCACCACCCCAGTATCTTCCAAGTAGCACTAATCTACTTTCTGGGTTCTTTTTTCACTGGTAGCGAAGAAACTGTCTAGTGAACAGTGACAATTCACCATCTCTTGCCCAGACTGTGGCCTAAGTTCTCTAGCTATATCACCATAATTCTTTGAGATCAAATCTGAAAGAAGTGAAATCTGCATAGGCCCACACTGTCTTCATGAGGGGTATTACTCCACACTAAATCAGTAAATGGTGACTCGCCAGCAGCACGTGCCATCACTTCGGTGTTGGTAGGTCTGCCTTCTTAATTCTGACAGTAGAATGGATCAGTTTTAGTTGGTCACACAAATGTGAACTTGAGGAAATAAATAGATATTTTCCACCGAGTTAACCTGAGCTAAGTTCTCCATTAATTACAGCTGTTCCTCCCCAATGATTTGAACGTTTTTGTTTTGCTGAAGTGCAGGCCACGGTCAGATCTGGACAGATGCCTCTCTGGTGTTTTGTTATCTGTCCATGTGAACATGGCCTTCCTTCCCACAGTCTGGCCCTCCTTCTCACACCTCTGGTTTCCTCATGGAAATCAGGGATGGAGAAGGTGGTGAGTGTTTTAGTGCTTCTGCTCCTTGGCCACATGTTTGTACTATGTGAATTTTGACAAATCCACAGCCTCTCACCCTACAAATTATTTTTGTTATACATATGATGTAGAACCTTGATGAATTACTCATATACCCATGGAACTGGAGAATCAATTAACTTCTGCCAAAGATCCTTGCAAGCTAAATAAGTCTCATTACCGAGTCAATTCTGCTGCCTGTCACAGTAAGTAAACACATTTTGCTGGGTAAGTGCTTTTCCTCTGCCCTCTACCACCCCCATCAGCTGGCTCTCTCAGCCCCCTCAGGAAAGAGAGAACAGACTTTAACAGTAGCACCTTCCACTAGAGGACTCAGGCTACGGTAAACAGGCATGAAAGCACTGTTCACAGACAGTGGGTCTCCTCTCTGGTATCATTTCCAAAGGCCTTGGTGAAGGCCTTTCTGGGTCCTCTCTGGAAACTCAGAGGATAGGTGCTGGTAAAACATGCTAAATATGCCCCAAGCATCCCCACTTCTCAAGGTCTTTTGATTTCTTTTTCTACTTCATGTTAAGAAGTTTATCTCACCTAATGTCATTTAGTGGCTTTAGCCTATTCCTCAAGGCAACAACTGGAATCACTTTCAGATGCTCGAACTAAAGTCATCGGTAGGCGCACCTGCATTGCTAAGTCCAGTCCAGGCTAAGATTGTGCCCTCCCCTCCTTGGCTAAGGCAAAGAGGATACACTCTTATCTGACTCCCTAGATTTTTGCAGATAAAATTAGAAAAGTGCCACAATTTTTGTTTTGGTGTATAAACCTTTATCTACAGTTCTCTTTATAGTATATTCCAAGGACATTGTTAGAGCTGAGGAAAAAAATTTCACCATCTCTTGTTGGCTTTTTTAACCCTGCCGATACCTCTGTAAAAGTCTCCTTCTTCAGTTCTCTTGAGTTAAATACATTTGATACCATGTCATTCCTCCAAAACTCAGAATTCTGAGAAGGGTTTTCGACTGGCTGAGCCTGAGTCACTTGTCTACACCCTGGTATCCATGGGGTGAGGAAAAGGACTTTGTGCTTCTGCTCCTGTACATAGTGGGGTCTGTCTTTCAGCAAGACTCATACTCACGGAGATTTTTCCCGACTAGGAAGGACATTATAATGATCAGTAATTTTTAAAAAAGACACATGAATACTATATTTGGCAAGTAATTCTGCTTGGGCAGAAAGGAGGGTATGTGTAGATGAGTGGAAGGAAATTAGGCTACAAAAGCAGATGAGGGCCTTATTAATTTAGAAGGGCTTGAATGCCAACCAGAGGAATATATATCTCAGGAGACAGGAAATGGTTAGCCATCGGCAGTCTTAACTAGAGAAATGACATATAATCTGTGCTTCAGCAAGATCCATCAGTTAGAAGTGTGAAAATAGATCACCGGAAGGGGAGAATTTTACTCTCTTCATTGAATTGTAAGCTTCAAAGAGGCACAGACTTGTGGACTTGTTGAATGTTTCCCTTGCAAGCAACTCGCCCAGTACCTGGCAATAGTGGGTATGCAATTAATGCTTGTGATTGAGAGCAAAGAAGAGAGGACAAATTAGTAGGCCAAACTGCCCTGATGAGAAATAAATGGAAAGAAAACTAACATATATTGAACACCCATCATGCCCCAGACACTTAAGCTAGATTATCTTATTGATCCAATAATCAATCTTATGGAATACATATTATTTATTTCAATTTTACAGATAAAGGTTGAATAAATTAAGGAAAAAGTCTGCATTCATACTGGTAATCTTTACTGGAGCTAAAGCTTGGGCCTATGCCCACTCCCCTCTGACACTCAGCCTTGTTCACTACATGGCATTGGGATGAGAAGAGAGCCGGGGATCCCAGAGGTAAGAGATGTTGGCCGTCGGTCAGGTCCAGAGGGAGGGGTAGAGGCCTGAAGCAAAGAGGAGGAGATGGAGATTTTGAGTTGGAATCACAAGGAAAGTTATAGTTTCAGGGACTATATTTAGAGATTATTATAGTTCCAGGGACAGAATTCTTGGATCAGATATGGACATGCTGAGTGGGTACTATGGGGGACAACTAGATGGAACTAACCACCAGGCAGTCTGGACCCCAGAACAGGGCACCAATAAGGAGGTAGATTTCCAACAGGTGTATATTGAGCTAATGATCTGAAGTGGGGAATGTGGATCAGATATCCCGAGGACAGGCTATAAACATACCTGATCTGCACAATATCTGATCGTGTATAGACCGTAAGGTATGTCCTAGAAGTAGGTCTGCTTTACTAAATCTTCTGCTCAGCAGGGTTCCTGTGATTTCCTCATTTACATAAGTAGGACATATTGGCAGAGGGTGAAAATATATAAGTCCTGATCAATGAGGGTTTTGCTTCTGGTGTGACTTATGTCTGGTGCATGTATAACTTGCTCAAACTTCTCAGAGGAAGAAACTTTAAACACTCAAGTTAAGAACTGCAGACACTGACAATTCCTGTCTGGGAGCTGAAAACCCAACCTTCAGAGGCCATGACTCCCGAGTCCCCCCCCACCCCCACCTGTCACAAGGGGTTTCAGCTGGGTAATCCCCAGGGACAGCTTCCAGGATGGGCGTTTCATGGATGAATTCCCTCTCTCTTTTACCCTCTCCATAAAGACTTAATGGGAAGGATAGACCTTGTCTGAAAGGGTCTTCTTGGCTGGGGGCTTTGGAAGGAGCTGGGTTGTCCCCTGAAGGGGAGTCACTACTGTGAGCCCAGACACCTCAGCTCCCTGAAATGCTACGTCTCAAGCAAGCTGCGTGACAGCTACATCAGAGATGGCCACCTTCATCTTTCCACATCAAACCAAAAAATGTCACAAAATTTCTATTTGAACATAGATAATTCAAAACAGCTGAACGTTAAAAATAAGAATCTTTTTGCATGCAGTGTTCTATAGTGGAAGAATACCCTGATTAATTTAGGAAAACATTTTTTTGTTTACCCTAACTTAGTTATAAATGATTGAAATTGTGCCTTTGCATCTGTTTAGGATGACAGTTCATGGGCATCTAGTACGACATAACAATCTCCATGGCAATAAACACATACACTTGTTATTTGATAGTTGCATAATTGTGGTTTTCTTCTGCTTGCTCTCAGAGGTGGAGAGCTGCCTCTGTGATTTTTGTTCCTCTTTTTTTTTCCAGATGGGAAAAAAACAAATTTAAAACACACCAAACTAGAGGAAAATAAATAATCAATACCCCATTGCTCATGTAAGCTGCGCATTCATTTGCCAGTTTACTCTGAATTATCTGTGAGGGGCTTTGCTCGCTGGTTCTGCTTCAACGTACTCTGAGTGGCAATGCTCACTAATGACCAGCAGAGGGCAGGCACGGCCTCCTAATACACCAGGAAGGCACCCTCAAAGTGATGTGCAAAATGAGCACCACAGAGTCAAGATGCCCTGACAGCTGTTGCTTCACCACCATCTCACTCAACAACTGCGTAAATAATTGCCATGTTGGAAATGTATCTGTATGTGCTCTGCAGTTAGATGCCCTGTGTTAAATCCCAGTTTTGCCACTTACTAGCTGTGTGACCTGGGACAACTTACTTAACCTCTCTGGGCCTGTTTCCTCCTCTTTTCTAAAATGAGCCTAAAATAATACCTACTTCATAGGTTTATTGTGAACATTTAACGAGTTAACGTACACAAAACACTCAGAACAGAGCCTAGCACATAGCAGCCTGTTATATTTATTATATTTATTGTTATCACTAACACTATTACATTAAACCCTTTTATTTTCACTCTCAGGGTTCCATCTACAGTGTCCAAGGAGAAGGAAGACTTTCAAGAGGAAGAAAAGTTTTTTTTTTTTTTTTTTTTTGAGACAGAGCCTCAAGCTGTCACCCTGGGTAGGGTGCTGTGGTATCACAGCTCAGGGCAACCTCCAACTCCTGGGCTCAAGCAATTCTCCTGCCTCTACCTCCCAAGTAGCTGGGACTACAGGCACTTGCCACAAAGCTTGGCTATTTCTTTTGTTGCAGCCATCATTTGTTTTTTGGCGGGTGTAGGCTGGATTCGAACCCACCAGCTCAGGTGTATGTACTGGCGCCTTAGCCATTTGAGCCACAGGCACCGAGCCAAAAGAAGTCTTTGTTAAGTCTCAGGCCCCCTCCCCCCCCATGCAGTCTCAGGTTCCCATCTCTGGATGATGAGAAGGGGGATTCAGAGATGTCTATGCCCCACCAGTACAGGAAAATGGTTCTAACTGAGGTGGAGAGAGGCAAAACCTGACCAAACCTTGTCTGTTTCTTCCCTTCCCAGAAGGCAGACTCACAGCCTTGAACTTGCGCCACAGGGAAGTCAGCAGGAGTCTGGCACAACAAGGGCCTGGGGCAAGAGAAGAGCTGTTCTTCTCAGCAGCACTCAAGCATTTACCCAATAGTTGGTGCAATTAGCTGCAGCCCAGGGGGTCAACCTGAATCTGGTCACCTGGGCACCTCTCTGCAAAGTCTGGGTGAAGGACAAAGGGAAGACAGGAATTCTGAAACAGAGGCCCTGGGGTTATTTTACAGTCAGTACACAGAGGCCAAGAAAGCAGGTGGGTGTCCTAGCTGCCTTCAGCGAAGGCATTCATGTGGGCAAAGTAAGTGGTGCCTTGCCCATGGGGTGGGAGGCAGGGGTCCACAGCAGAAAAAGGGGTACACTCTTCTGAAGACATTTCAGAAACCTCTGGGTCGTGACCTTGAGATAAACTCTGGTAAACTCCTTGAGGACAGGGACCGCATCTTTCCCAGCTTTGTAGAGTAGCGACTGTGTTGATTGTGGGGTCGTGAATCAATTCCAGCTCTTGCTCCTTCTGACACATGATGGGATGGCATATCCCTGCCCACTGAAGTCCATATGGCTGTGTGACTTTCTCTAGCTGACAAGAGATAAGTGGAAGCTTTAAAAGCCAATGCAAATTCCACCGTGTTATTTTTTTCCTACCCTGAAGCTGATGGCTGCTTGGTCAACCTGGGTACCTGTGTGGCTTTGAGGAGTGGAGCACCCCGCCCAGATGGACCTGTGAGCCATGCAGCCATTGAAGTGGTGGGGCTATTTGTTATGCAGTTCACCTCAGCCTGTCCTGACTGAGAGAACAGCTGACTGCTACATAGCTTCTGTCATAGCTGATGTGACTCTTTCACATTGTGCCATCTCATTTGGTGCACCTTGAGCTAAATTACTCAAAGTTCTAGAACAAAGACACAGAGCTGGGAATCCAACCCAGGCTCCAGATGGCGAATCCTACGCCCTTCCTCCCCCACCCTCTCTGTGTGATGACATCCCACGGACATGCGCTGACTTCCAGCGCAATGGTACCACCAGAGCGGATGGGACTGTCAGCACTGTCACGAGGGTGGTGCTTTTTCCTGGAGTCATGAACGCATGTTTAGCACAGCTAGTTTCGTTAAGATGAAGGTCAGGAAGAAATGATGCCCATGGTGTGTTACAGCCCAAACGTACGTCAGACAACATTGCCTGGGAAGGCTCCAGTGCTGTGATTAATGAGCTAATGTTTTCACAGTATTTTTAAAACCAGCTTCTGGAGTGCACAGACTCCGTGGCACTGGCCCTCTCCGGATGCCATTCCTCTCCTCAGCACTGACCATGGTCATGGGCGTTCTCATAGTCTTTGCGCCTAATCCCTCCTCCTGTCTATTTCCCTGTTCCGGGGGCTCAGTCCCTCAGAGCCCTGTCTCAGTCTCTCAGGGCCCTGTCTCAGTCCCTCAGAACCCTTTCTCAGTCCCTCAGAGCCCTTTCTCAGTCCCCCAGGGCCCTGTCTCAGTCCCCCAGGGCCCTTTCTCCGTCCCTCAGGGCCCTGTCTCAGTCCCTCAGAGCCCCTTTCCCCGGGAGACTGGCAAACCATTTGTGCTAGCCGACGTGGGGGGCTGCGGGAGTGGGGTGGCTCCAACCCGTCCTGCCTGTCTTTGCGCCCGGCTCTCTCGGTGCCGACCCAGCAGTGGGATCTGGAGCTGCTCAGAGGCTGGTCGGGGAGGCAGCTCCGCGCCCGCTGGCTTTTCATTCCACCTCAAACCACATCCTGTCGCTGGCAGCCAGTCCCCCAGCCTAAGACTGCTTTCTGCATCCCTCCATCCTTCGCTGCCGACTGTGAAGGGATCAAAAGAGCCCTGTGTGTTTTCCTAATCTCCCTAATCCTCGTGACTATTCCTGTGAGGACGCAGGTATCATCACTGTCATTTTTCAGATGAAACGAAGGCCCAGAAAGTTTTAGTGACAGACCCAAGGTCACCCCCACCTGCCGGTGGCAAAGATGGGAATGGCACTCAGACCGGCTGGTCTCCCAGGCCATCAGTCTCCATTAGACCCTGCTGTCGCGCTGAATTCCCCCTGCAGTTTTAATTGAATATCATGTTCTTCTTCACTTCCTGCCCTAAACAGAGCAACAGCTGCCACTTACCCTCCAGAGCCGGCTGGCGGGCTTCAGTGGTGGGTGAAGCTGTGCTGGATGGAAAGTGGGTGAAGCCCTTCAGGAGAAAAGGGCCCATGGAAAAGGCAGATGTTCATGAAGGCATAAGAGGGAGGCCCCGGATTTACTGCTTTCCCTGATTTTCAAATGGCATCGTTTCGGGGACCAGGCTAGGAGGGAAAACGGCTTGGGAGGGTGAGTATGGGAGTTGGAGGAGGGCACTCTGGAGGAATGAAAGAGCTGGTGCGTGTGACTCAGTGAAAATTTTTTGACAAATCTCAACAGCGAGCACTGTTGACATTGGTGAGAGGACCAACGTGCGGCACTGTTGGGGTGCTGTGTTGTTTTCTTGGGAACATTGAGTTTCAGGGAGATAAAAGCTAGAGGACTACAATTCACTCAGCCCATCCCGTGCACACAGGTTCCACACAGTGCTCCTGAAACTTGGGGTACAGTAGAAGTGCCTGGGGCACCTGGTGAAAGTATAGGCTCCCAAGCTCTCCTGGGCAAGCGTGGCGCGGGGGGATTTAGGATGAACTTGCAGGGCACACATAGGGAAAGGTAGTCAAAGGGCATACAGTTTCAAAAACATGTGCTCTCATACTAGTTTGGAAAGGTCTTTTCCTGCGGGACCCAGTAGATAGGCCTGCAGGGGACTGGCCTGTGTCTGCAGCTTCTGCTGGACTCCACAAAGGGTAGGTTTGGGTAAGTGCGGGGCACTTTGTCCCACCATCAAAGCACTTGCAGAGGCCTGTCTGCAGGTGGAGTGAGCCTGCTCATTACACTTCAGGGCACAGAGGACCTGTGAGGAGAGGGGACTCTCGTCCTTGGAAATATGAGCAGTTTGGTCTAGGCCAGGAGGAAATTGAAAAACTTCCCAACCAAAACGTTTACTTCCTGAAGAGATAAAAAGAAGCTCAGGGTCATAAATTTGGGCCAACCCCCCTGCCCCAGAGGTCAAGCTAAAGGCCCAGAGGGAGATCAGCACACAGGGGGCAAGCAATGCAAGGGAGGGGATGTCCCCAGGCCACCAGGATGCACAGTTTCCCACAGGCCCTCAGGTCCCAGGGACCAAACCGGTGCCCAGCAGACACCCTGCGGAGGCCTGGGGCTTTGGGGGTTCGTGCCACTCACATGGGTAGGCAGCAAGATGCTAGAGAAGCCCCAAACCTGAGGCTTCACCCCTGAGCTTGCCCTCTGCCCTCTCTGCATGTCACAGAGTGGCAGTTTCACTGAAAGGAAACAAATGGTCAAGGAGGAAGGTAGGAAGAACTGGCAGCCACTGTGTTCTAAGTCAAGAAACTGAGCAGAAGGGGCCAGCTACCAGGTGCCAGCTCCAGTCCCCAGGGCTGCTGTGCCCTATCTGGGCAAATGGACACCTGAGGAGGGAGGCGTAATTACCTGAGGGAACCTGCAATTGTCAGGAAATCACTCAGTAAGACTGCCGTGGCAAGGACTGATCAGGACTCAGGACACTTTTTGGTTATTAATTTTTATTTGCAGGGACTTCTTATTTTCAACAAGCTGAAATTCCTCCTTTGGGTAGTGTTTCCCATTCTTCCTCTCATCTCAAAAACCTTGGTCACCCCAAAGTCATGCAAATATGCAGAAAGGGGCCCTTAGAATCAGGGAAGTGCTTTATATTTTTTCTCACTAAATCCTTAAGATCTGTGTAGGACAGAGGCTAGTGGAGAGGAGGTCATTTCCAAGGGCAAAAGGTGGGCCGGCATTCTGGTATTAAAACTTCTATATTTCTGCATTTTAATCGCTTCCTACTGTTATAGTACAACACAGATGATCATCCTGTAAAGTGAGGAGAAGCTAGTGAAGTTTTAAATAATTTGAACTTAAAAAAAACTTGTTCCCCTTAAAAATGGCATTATAATGTTATGTAAGTCCCTTAGCCATTCTAGGCCCTAAGTTTTCTTTCTATAATACAGCTGCCATTTCATCCAGTAAGCAAATCATGAAATTTAACTGCAGAAGGAACTTGAGCTCTGTATCTAAAAGGCACCAAAGGCTGAGGACAATATTACTATATAATTGCTTGCAATAAAATCACAAACTCAAAAGCCTATCAAAGTATGATAAGCAAACACCACAAAGACACAGGTAAACATTTAAAGCAGAGACATTACTGTTCAAAAAAGAATACATTGTCTTCTAGAGCGATGGTCCCCGACTCCCAGTGTGTCCTGTGGCCTGTTGGGAAACTGTCCAGGGAGTAGGAGGGGAGCAGCAGGAAAGTGAGCGAAGCTGCATCTGTATTTACAGCCGCTCCCATCGCTCTCATCACTGCCTGAGCCCCGCCTCCTGTCAGATCAGCTGTGGCGTTAGATGCTCACGGGAGTGTGAACCTTACTCTAAACTGCATGCTCCTTGTGAGCATTAAATGCCTATGATCTGAGGTGGAGCTGAGGTGGTGATGCTAGCACAGGAATCGTCTAGTTGCAGGAAAACAAGCTCAGGGCTCCCCCTGATTCTGTATTATGGTGAGTTGTATAATTATGTTATCATATATTACAATGTAATAATAATGGAAATAAAGTGCACAATATATATAATGCACTTGAGTCATACTAAAATCATCCCTTCCTTCCCCTGGTACACAGAAAAATCGTCTTCCATGGAACCAGTCCTTGGTGCCAAAAAGGTTGAGGACTGCCATTCATCTAGAAGGGCCATCTCACATTTCTGAAAGGCTGTTATAAGTAAAATAGAAATCAGGACAAGAAGAGATGGCAGAGTCCTATGGGAAAAGGACCAGTGATCTGGATCTGGGCCAGCTTCCCAATTGTTAGCAAGTCAGCCCATGCCCTGGCCCTTGCTTTCATCGTGTGTTTTGTTTTGTTTTAAGTTGTGGTAAAACAAAACAAAACATAAATTTATCCTCTTAACAATTTTTAAGTGTACAGTGCAGTTGTCAACTAAGCACATTGTTACATAGCAGAGCTCTAGGTTTTCTTCTTACATGACTGGAACTCCATATTCCTTGAACATTCCCCATTTCTCCTCCCCCCAACCACTGGCAACCACCATTCAATTTTCTGTTTCTACGAGTTTGATTAATTTAGATGGTTCATTCAAGTGGAATAAGCCAATATTTGTCTTTTTTGTGATTGGCTTATTTCATTTTACTTAATGCCTTCAGGGTTCATCCATGCTGTAGGAAATCCTGGCCTCCTTCTTTGTAAAGACTGAATAATATTCATTGTATGTGTATACCGTGCTTGCTATATCCATTTATCTGCTTAGGACATTTTGCATTTTGGTTATTATGAACAATGCTGCAACGAATATGGGTGTGCAAATATCTCTAGATACTATTTTCAATTATTTTGAATGGATACCCAGAACTGGGATTACTGGATCATATGATAATTTTAATTTCTAATTTTTTGAGGAATCTCCATATTATTTCACATCATGCTATACCATTATACATTCTCACCAACAGTGCACAGGGCTCCAGTTACAACACATCCCTGTCAATATTTGTTTTTCTTTTTTTTTTTTTTTTTTTTGATAGAGGATATCCTAATAGGTGTGAGGTAATATTTAATTGTGGTTTTCATTTGGATGTCACTGTTGATTATTGGTGTTGAGCATATTTTCATATGTTTGTTGGCCATCTCTATATCTCCTTTAGAAATGTCTATTTAAATCTTTTGCTCATTTTTAAATCAGGTTTTTTGTTTTTTCTTTTTGGTAATTAAGTTGTATAAGTTCTTTATGTATTCTGGATATTAATCCATATCTGATACATGGTTTGTGAACATTTTCTCCCATTCCATACATTGCTTTTGCATTTTGTTGATCGTCTTCTTTGCTAAGCAGAAAATTTTAAATTTGACATAGTTAGTCCTGTTTGTCTATTTTTGCTTTTGTTGCTTGTGTCTTTGGTGTCATCTCTAAGAAATGATCACTGATTATAATTTCACAACATTTTCACTCTAAGTTTTCTTCTAGGAGCTTTATAGTTTTAGGTCTTATGTTTAGATCGTTTATCCACTTGGAGTCAAATTTTTTTTTTTTTCTTTGAGACAGAGCCTCAAGCTCTCATCCTGGGTAGAGTGCCGTGGCATCACAGGTCACAGCAACCTCACAAGTAGCTGGGAATCTCTTGCCTCAGCCTCCCAAGTAGCTGGGACTACTGGTGCACACCAAAACACTGGCTATTTTTGTTGTTGTTGTTGTTGTAGCTGTCATTGTTGTTTGGCAGGCCCAGGCTGGATGCAAACCTGCCAGCTCTGGTGTATGTGGTTGATGCCTTAGCTGCTTTAGCTACAAGTGGCAAGCCTAGAGTCAATTTTTGCATATGGAATAAGATAAGGGCACAGTTTATTCTTATGAATGAGGATGTCCACTGTTCCCAGCACCATTTATTAGAGAAGCTGTCCTTTCCCCATTGTGTAGTGCTGGCACCTTTGTTGAAGATCATTAGACTATATACAGAAGGGTTTGTTTCTGGGTTGTCTAGTTAGATCCAAAGGTCTATGTTTCTAACTTTATGCCAGTATCATGCTGCTTTGATTCCAGTAGCTTTGTAATACATTTTGAAATCAAGAAGTGTGGGTCTCTAGCTTTATTCTTTCTCAAGATTGTCTTGGAAATTTGGGGTTCTTTGAGATTCCATATGAACTTCAGGTTTTTTTTTTTTTTCTATTTCTGCAAAAAAAAAAACATTGGGATTTTCATAGGGATTGCATTGAATATGTAGAGTTAATATAATCGTTTTAATAATATTAAGTTTTCTAACTCAAACATATGGGACCTCTTTCCATTTATGTCCTTTAAAATTTATTTCATACTGTTTTGTAGTTTTCAGTCTTTGTTTCATTGGTTAAGTTTATTCCTGAGTGTTTTATTATTCTGTTCATTTCTGTTCTTTTTTCCTCCCTTTTCATTTCTGTTTTTTTTTCTTTTTCATTAGAGACAGAGTCTTACTTTGTCACCCTCAGTAGAGTGCTGTGGCGTCACAGCTCACAGCAACCCCCAGCTCTTGGGCTTAGGCCATTCTCTTGCCTCAGCCTCTCCAGTAGCTGGGACTATAGGCACTGGCTACAACACCCAGCTATTTTTTTGTTGCATTTTGGTTCGAACCCCCCACCCTTGGTATATGGGGCCAGCACCCTATTCACTGAGCCATAGGCGCCTCCCCCTTTTCATTTCTGATTTTAGTTACCTATCATTATGTTTAAAAGGTGGTTTTTGAAATAGATGATTTCTAAGGCCTTTGTAGCTCTGAAACTTTTTGCCACTCAAAAGAACGTTTTAAAGTACATTATAAAATATTTAAGACATTCAAAATGATGTAAGGAAGAATACAATGGATACCCACCCAGCTTAAGAAATAAAAGTCATTTGTATAACAGATAACCCTCTGGGTACTCTTCTTTGATTTTGTGTTCTTTTTTTCATGGGTTTCCTTGTGCTTTCTATTTTATATATGGATCCACACACACACACACATATACCCCTAAAAAATATACAGTATTTTTGTTTATAGTACTGTTACTAATTAGTCTTCAAGGATGAAGTGGGAGCTGCATTCTTGTTGATGCTGTGGCATGGGTTCATTTCCCCTCTGTATACTACTTGATAAAGTGCCACAGTTTATCAAGACAGAATGTTTCCATTGCTTTGTTTTAACAAATAATCTTACTGCAAATATCCGGGTACATATCTGCTTGCACATTTATGTGAGACTTGCTTTAATAGAAAACTACCTGGGTCACAGAAAACGCATATCTTCACCTTGAGTAAATAATGCCTAAGTTTTCTCTAAAGTAACTGAACTAATGTATATGCTCACCGGTCAGCCCTAAGATTTCTCAACATCTGCACCATCACTCAGCAGTCTCAGACAGTTAATGCCCACTCCTATATGTTGGCAGCAAATGGTAACCTGCTGTCATTTCCACATTTGTTTCCCTGATAAACATTGTGGTAGTCTATTTTGTCACTGTTAGCAGTGCTTTGTGTTTCCTCCTGTTTCCTATTTGTTTGTCTCCTTTGCTTTTTAACATGGGTGGGCTGGAAAGCCAGAGCTCACCTGCTCCATGTCACTGCTGTGAATTGCTTTCTTGAGGACTTTATAACGTGTCTCCCACTTGTGCCACAAGACTCTGTGGGCAAGGAACACCTTTCTTTAGCACGTTCCCTGTATCCATGTCTCCTTCATTGCAGCCAGTGCAGGTGACATGAGCAGATATCCCAGGACAATGAACCGTTCACAGATGCGAACTTCCCATCAGAGAAGGGAAACTCAGGATTCTCACAGCAGTTTTTGCTAAGCTAATGCTGCTTCTCTCCAGACTGCCATGTGTACCCCTTGCTGTGGAGCGGCTGAAGGGTGCGTTGGAAGGAGGCAAAGCACACGTATCCTCCACCTACAAGCTCATGAAGTTATGGCTCATGCTGTAATACTTAGAATTTCCTGGGGTTTATAGAGGAATGTGAATGTGTATCCCTAATATTTTTCAAGGTTGCAAAATGCTAATATTTGCTTAGACACTTGTTGCAAGGGAAACCATAGAAAATATGCCTAAGGTCAAATTTGAGATTTCTCTAGCTAGAAACTTAGAACAGAGTGTTCTCAACTTAGAACAGAGTGTTCACCAAAGAAAGGCAGTGATGAAGAGGCAGAGAGCCTATTGTGTTAACTTGTGCTTATCTCTTTTTATTAAAAACTAAGGGGTTTGTCCACAGGGGGTTTAAGTAAACCAGGATAGAAGAGGTGGTGGGCATAGGCTAAACAGACATTGGTTGGCAAATTGCTCATTGACATTGGTTTGCAAATCGTTCTAGTTCTAATTTGTGTGACACTGCAGGTAGGTCTCAGCTATGGCTTGAATTGGGCTACACCATGAAATGCTTGGAAGACTATTACATCCAAAGTACGTGCATCCCCACTGCAGAAGGTGGAGCTCCTGTCAGAGGCCAAAGTAATGGGAACTCTGGCTTTGAAATGGAGATGCAATTAACAGATGATCCAAGAGGCAAGGAGAAAAGGTTTTTCTCCTCCTGCCCTCCAGCTCTCCTCAAAAATATACCCATGTATGTACCCACACACACATACACACAGGTGCAGAAAAACATATCTACCCACATGCAGACTCCATGCTGCTGATTATAGTGTCTCCTACTTCTGCTTGTAAGTAGCAAGGAAACCTACAAGTTAGGGGATCGGAAAACCACAACAAAGAGGCAAAAATTTTTACCTATCAGGCCTGAAATTCCCAAAGGAATGAACAAATATGTTTATCAGTAGACTGACACAAACTCACACACCATCAATATGTCCATCATCCAGTGCATAATTACAGAGTACAGGTATGGTGTCTATCCCGGGTTGAGAGGCTCTTGTGACTTCCCCAGGGCCTACTAGAGCAGGGGCATGGGAATAGCCCATACCTGTATGGCCATTTGAGTTTTCAGTAAGCATCTTAGACTATGAGAGAGATATAAAAAAGACAGAGCTCTGTAGATAATAAATAAAAGACTCTGAAGAACCAGGGGCAAAAGAATCTTTGAAATAAATGACCCTAGATTCAATCAACCCATTGCAGATATTATTGAGGAGCTAGTATATGAGAACAATGTCATTGTCCTACAGATATAATAGTTTATATATATACTTTTATATATATATACATAAATAAAGATATAATAGTATCTTTCCCTCTGTACCTCAGTTTTCTCAGCTATAAGTTGAGAATTATAATAATGGTACCTCTCTTGAAGAGTTATTTTGAGTATTAAATGAAACAACATATGTAAAGCCTGTTGAATAGTGCCTGATATATTATAAATACTCAATTTTAAGAAAGGAGAAAAATCAGAAGCACCAAGAAACCAAACAATAAAGACATCAATATGTTACAAGGCAGGGCATTATTCATTGCCAAACAAATGCTTCTCACTCCCGAATGTCAAAACCTGGGGCACAGAGCTAAGACGGTGCCAAAAGAGTTTGGTTTCGCATACTAGCCAAGCACCTGACTTTTGCCTTCACATGCCTGTGAAGCTGCAAACTGGGTCCCTCCAGGGACATGGGCCCTTGGAAAAGGACCCAAGGCTGCCCCTTAGCATGGACATGGTGCAAAGTGGTGGAGAGTGTAGCTGACACCAGACTGTCCGTGTTCAAAACCCACAACTGGCACTTATTTGTTGGCTTCCAGGCAAGTTATTTAACTCTTCAGAGCTTCAGTTTCCTTGTTTGTAAAACAGGAATCGTAAGACCGTCTATTTCATAGGTTGGCTTGAGGATGGAATGAGATAGTGCACTTATGCTCATAATAGAGTACCTGACACATGGAAATTAAATTGCTTATCTAAATTGGATGCTAAACCAGTAGCATCTTCTAGGTCTTCAAGGAAAGAAAGTCTATAATTTGCCCCACTGTTCAAAAATTTCCTCTGCTAGGAAGCTTCTTTTAAGAAGTCTGCACAAGGGTGGCACCTGTGGCTCATTGAGTAGGATGCCGGCCCCATATACCAAAGGTGGCGGGTTCAAACCCAGCCTCTGCCGACCTGCAAAAACAGAAAGATGGCCAGGCATTGTGGTGGGTGCCTGTGGTCCCAGCTACTCGGGAGGCTGAGGTAAGAGAGTCACCTAAGCCCAGGAGTTGGAGGTTGCTGTGAGCTGTGTGACGCCATGGCACTCTACCAAGGGTGATAAAGTGAGACTCTGTCTCTACAAAAAAAAAAAAAAAAAAAGAAGAAGTCTGCACAATTTGAGAGGGTCCTTAGTGATTTTAATAAACTAGCTCACTATACAGATGAGGAAGTTGATGCCTGGAGACTTTAAGTGGCTTGCCCAAACTCACTGACATGCTTGTTGGCAGAGGTAAGAGTGGCTCCCAGTTCTCCTGACACTCAGGTCCTGCTTTTTCTACACAAGCTGCAGGTGGCACTTCCTTTGGCAGGGCTCTCAGTCCCTGCTCATTGTCATGGATCTTTAACCCATGTGATTCTGAACTCCTGGGCAGAACTGCCCAGGCCTTCATGTTCTGGCCCTTATCTATTATGGAGGCACCCAACACACGTGGGCTCTGGACAAATTGCAAAACAAAATAAAGGGTGAACACAGGGCTAGAACATCACTTCCTTACTGATAAAGGCCAAGCTGGAGAACACAGCTTAATGCAAGAGACAAAAGGGACTGTCCACTGACCCCCTAAACAAGCAGAGTCACTTGCTGTCCCGGGCATGTGGACTGAGGCATGGAGGAGTGGAGGCTTCCATGAGGCAGACATGCCCAATCCCAGGAGGAAGGAGGAAGACAGGGCTGAGCAGAACATACCCCACTCTTCTTCCTCAACTCACCAATCTGAGAAATTACTGTACCTCCCAGTGGTGGAGAGAATAAAGGGGAGGAAAATCAGCTCTGTAGGGAAAATTCCCGTTCTTAGAAACCAAGAGCAGGAAAAGACTTCCTTTTCTAGTTTCCCTTCTTGACGCTCCTCCCCTTGCTCCCTGCTTTCTGGACCTACAGACCACTAATGCGCCATTGGCTTCACTCTGCTTCTGCTTCCGCTTCTGCTCACATTATTCCTCTAGAACAGAGTGACCTTGCCCTCTGGGGCCCTAGTGTGGGAGGCCCTCTGTCTTTGTCTGCCTGCTACAGCAAAATACACTAAATGGGTGGCTTATCAATGATAAAAACTTCCAACTTATCAAAGTCTAGAGAATGGAAATTCCAAGATCAAGGTGTCTGCATGGTTGGGTAGAGATCAGCTTCCATACAGACCTACTTGCTACATTTTCTCACGGTGAAAGGACAGACAGGCCCTTTTCCCTCTTTTTTAAGGGCATTAATCCCATCTTTGAGGGCTCCATCCATACAAACTAGTGCCTACCTCTTAATACCAAACAAGTGCCATCACGTTAGGGATTAGGTGTCAACCTATGAATTTGGGTTGAAACATAAACACTCAGACCATGGTACTCTCTCACCTTTCAGGATTCAGTTCCTACGTCGCTTTTTGGATGAAGCTCTTCCTTCCTCTCCTCATCTCCACTCCAACCCTCCATAAGGTAGAATCGCAAGTTCCTTCTTTACATTCAGTACGGACTTTCCTCTGAGCTCTGTTAGTCCTTTATTCCACTGAATTCCCTGAAGACAAAAGTCATATCTTACTTATCCTATATTCAAAGGCTTCTTTTGACCATGAAAAGTCTTCAATAATTTTTTTGTGGAATAAATGATGTTGAATGCTCTTTCCTAGACATACTATATAATATTAAGTCAAGTCCTTGCCTTATTTGCCTACTAACGAATCTCATTCTTTATTTACACATTAAATGATGGCACTATTACAGTGTGAGGCACTATTAGGCACTGCAGATATATAGCTTGCCATATTTCCTTTCTAGAATCTCAAAGTCTCCTTGGAAGGAGAAAGAATGCTCATGAGAAATAATCAAGTACATGTAATATAATTGATACAAATACTTCTTTGTACCCATGAAGCACTTTATAATTTACAAGGGAAACCTGCCAGATCTGCCATTCAATCCAGCAACTCCCCTGTGAGTCAGAGTATACTCACAAGCCTCCCATTGGACAGATAAAATTGGGCTTGAGAAGCTTCAGGTGACTCATCCAGACATACCCAGCTTGTGAATGACAGAGCTGGAACTTGAATCCAGGCGTTTGGCTCCTAAGTCAGTATGGTTTTTCATATTAGGCCAATGATTAAATGCAGATATTTGACTATACAATGAAGAAAGACTGACATCATCCACCGTTGCCTATACTGAAAGGTTCAGTGTGTGTACTGAATCCCAATGCTTCACCCTTTGTTAAAAATCTGCCTGATCTGATGAAGCCCAAAGGATTTCTGCCAAACAAAGGGAAAGCCTAGACGGAGTTTAGAGGCTGAGTAGAGTGTTAGCTAGGATGGAATGTTAGCTATCCAGATGCATTGAAAAAACTAGAATTTGAAAGAAATGCAGATGCAAATATACAATTTCATTATCTTTATGGATTCCTGCTATCCTAGCTCTGAAGCTTCAAGTCTATTTAGGAATTCTTTGTATTGGAAATATCTCTTGAAGACTGAGTGGGATGGTGATGGAATGAGCAAATTTGAGTAGGAACTGAGTCATTTTCAGGCCAAAAGAATGGGATTAAAATAGATAAGTCATGAGATGGGAGTCATTTAGATCTGAGAGAGAGAGACTGTTTTCCTTTAACTAAACAAGTGACTACAATTTCCCATTCATCTTTAGATTTTGCTTAACCAATACAGGCCTTTCCAGTCTTCTGCCTAACTATCTTGTTTTAGTGCCTGTAATATCCCTTAAAATTCTTCACAGTAGATAGCACGATGCCTATGGATGAATGCACGTTAACAATCATCTATGACAGTGAACATTTGGAGGCTCTCAGGAGCACACACCACAGAGGAAGAAATCTAAGCCTGAGTGTGAGAGCTGGTTAATTAGCATAAAGAATGCTTTTGTAGAAGACCCTGTATTGTTAGAAGGGCTCACTCCCAAAGAGCAGCCTTCAGAGCACTTGTTGGAGTACTCTGCATTTGGCCTTACGACTCTTTCCTGCTAAGGAAATCCCAGGAGATCAGCCATATACAGTCACTTCAAGGACTATAGGAAGGAAGACAGGAGAGTTAAGTTTCCATTTGGGGGCCTTTACTGTTTTGAAAACATAACCATGATAATTATGATATAAAAACAGCAAATTTAAAGCACTAGCTACACTGTGAGATAGCTATTTATATGTAACAGAAATTTAGTAGAAAAGTAGAATAATCTATATCTAGAGATTAGATCCTGGAGCAGGAAGAGGTTCGACTAGAGTTCAGCTTCTGTGGAGTAATAAGGAATTAAAATGCCTAAGTATGTGGTGGAGCAGTGGCTTACCTTGTGCAGGACAAAATGGAGCTTGAGGCCATGAGAAGATATGCCAAGACCAGTGACCCTGGATGTCTTCCTCCATTTGGCTGTGATGCTTTTGGCCATTGGCATGTTCTTCCTTCTCCGCCTGGTTCTTCGTCCCTGAGGCCACCTCCACTGAGCGCACTTGAGGTACCTACAAAGTAGTGCTCAACTCCTTGGTGGCCACCCTCTTTGTGAGCTTTGGAGTCTACTAGCTGCTCTGGGTCAGCATCTGTCTTGGTTCTGAGGGTATCAACCAGGGGACTTTACTGAGTCTTTGCTTTTGTAAATGAATTGATTTTTTTTTTTTTTACCACTGCTGGAAGTGTTCCATCTGCTGCTCACAATAAAGGCAGATGTGTGACCAGAAAAATAAAAAAGTGTGTAAGTAGAATTAAATAAAACAGTATGGGGTAAACACTATATTGGTCATAGTCAAAAAGAGAATTTGTGAATTGGAAGATAGCTCTGATGAGTTCATTAAGAAGACAGCTGAGGCTCGGCGCCTGTGGCTCAACAGGCTAAGGCACCAGCCACATACACCTGAGCTGGTGGATTCGAATCCAGCCTGGGCCCGCCAAATAACAATGACGGTTGCAACCAAAAAATGGCTGGGTGTGGTGGTGAGCACCTGTAGTCCCAGCTACTTGGGAGGCGAAGGCAGGAGACTCACTTGAGCCCAGGAATTGGAGATTGCTGTGAGCTGTGATGCCATAGCACTCTATCCAGGGTGACAGCTTGAGGCTCTGTCTCAAAAAAAAAAAAAAAAAAAAAAAGACACCTGAGAGAGATGTAGAGAGATAAAGATGAAAGTGCTGTTAAAAGACTGGGAAGGTAGATTGATACTTGAAAACTAAATGGCTAAGAAGTTTTAAGAATGAAGAAGTTCATAAATCCCAAGTTTGGAAAGAAAGCACTTACTGTGTACAAGGCAGATTTATAAAGCAAAATAACAAGAACAAAATCCCTAGATATTTCATGGTAAAATGAAGAACCCTGGGGATAAAGAGAAAATCTTAAACCAAGTGTGTGGGGCTAGGGCAGTGGAATAGGGACCCATCTTCAGATATCTGAAAAGTTGTATTTTGGAAGAAGAGTTAGAGTCCTCTGTGTACTTTAGAGGGTGGGTCAGGATTGAGGAGGAAAAATCACAAGAAAGCAGAGTTTAAGTGCTTTTAAGAAAGAATTTTCTTGTAACAAGGGCTTTCCAGAATGAACAGCCTGCTTTAAGAACAAGGAAGTGAGTTCTGTGTCACTAAGAAGTTTCTGTGTTCTGTAGAGTTCCCCTATTTGGAAGAGTAGTAGAGGGAAGGTAGACAGGCTCGAGGGGTAATAGCATCAGCCAGGTGATGGGGCCTCAGCTATTTGGGTCACTTAAACACTGTGGAAAATGGGCCCTGAAGGATGCTTCTTCTCCCTTCTGGATCTCTTAGCTGAGGTGTTCACCATCTTGAAACTGCCTGGCCCCATCACCTTTCCTAGAACAGATTAGACAGCCAACATAAAAGTTACTATTACTTCCAAATATGAAGGAGTCACTAGGAGATGTCTATTCTTAAACCATTGGTCTTGAATTCCCTGATGTAGTAAACAGAGGGCATAATTCACCGGAAGTCATGACAACTCACATCAGTAAGCTGTTTCATGTTTTATAAGGCTCTTTCACTAACCTCATTTGATTTTCACAAAAAAGGTAAAACACTCATTCTTATCTCCAAGAAATCAAGGGCTGGGATGGTTACACAACTTGTCCAAGAACAAAAAACAACACTTAGCAACAAGCTAAATGCCTGAGGCTCTATATCAAGAGATGGTTCTCAAGGCTCAAATTGCCTCCAACAGGGCGATTTTATCTACTGCGCTTTGCATCTTATCTGCCCGGCCACTTGCTTCCCTGTGTGGCTCTGTGTGCCCTTAGCTCTCCCTGGCTGACACCTAAAAGAGATATTCCCATAGAACCATGGGTAAGGGTAATTGAAAGAATTAGTAGCAACACCTACCGCTAATCCCTAGCATGGAGTAGGCCCTCAGTGAATGTTTATTGTTGAATTAGAATTACAGTTCAGACTTTCTATGGGCTCAGTAGACTACAAGTGAGCTGGCCAGGGACATCAACTAGTACTTTTCTTATCCCATAGCTACTCTGGCCTTCTTGCTGTTCTTTTTTGTTGTTGGGGGGTAGTTTCCTGTGGGGCCACTTTTCCTCTCAGGGAGTTGCCCCAGACACTCCTCCTTAGGCCCTTGGTCACTCAGAGGCACTTTTTGGCTGGGAGGAATAAAATGCCCTTCTCTTCAGAGCTGAGCAACTCAGTCTCTCGTTTATCCATAAAAAGGACGGTCCAGTTTCTTCTGCAAATGTACAGAAAAGCCAACTGAGGTTAATTTGGGGGAGTAAAGGGCAATGCAGAAGATTCTTTCAAATGCATTCCCAAATCAAAATCAGGATCCCAAACAGCTACTTCCTAAGGAGAGAACTGATGGCCCAGAATAAACCAGGACTGAGATCATGAGGTCTGGTGCTCAGGAGAACTTACGCCCAAGGAGCAGCTCAGAATCGGCGGCCCAGTCCAGCCCCAAGCAATTCCTTTGAGAGGGCTTGAACCTTCTCTGAGCCATGTTTAGGTACCATCTTGTTAACAGACAAAAAGACCCATACTCTATAAAATAATTTAAAGAGGTTTATTCTGAGCCAAGTGTGCGTGACTGGCTCAGTGCCCATGGCCTGGAGAGGTCCTGAGCAAATGTCGCCCCTTCTTGTTTTTCTTAAACGTACCAGGTTCACTCCTGCCTTGCCCCTGGAACATTGCTCTTTCACCCTGTCGTGCCTTTGGGTCTCTCTCAAATAAGCTCTCCCTGGATCACCCTATTTATAGCCCAGGCCCATCCCAGCACTCAGCTCTGCTTTCCTGTACTATTCCCCCCTATGGCATTAAGGATCAGCTGACACGTGATGTGTTTTACTTGCTTGTTTGAGGGTTGTTGGTCTCCCCAACCCAGGATCTAAGCTCTTCAAGGACAAGGGCTTTTGCATGTTTTGCTCTGTGCAAATTCCTCAACACCTAGATTAGTGCCTGCCTTAAAGCCATGCTCAAGATGTATTTGCTGGCTGAATGAATAAATGAATTCACTGGCAATGTTATTTCCATGAACTTCACGATTCAAACAACCAGGACAGAAGATGATTTGGGGAACCCAAGTCAGCTCATAAGTAGGGACTCGGGGGACATTTCCTTTTGAGCACGAATAGTGAAACATAGAAACTCTTTTTACTTTAAACCTAGTCTCATCGAAGGTCAAACTATGGGTCCTGCACACCTGGAGACAGGTGAAGGAAAGGGACACAGAGAGCCGGTTAGTCAGCTTGAAGCCACACGGGGACAGATCAGGGCTTTGGGAGTGGGAAGTGAGGCAGGGAGGTCTGGAACTAAAAAGGGAAGCGCCACCCAGAGGGAGAAAAGCAAGGCACCAGCTGTAGACTCAACCCCCCTTGAGTCTAGGACTGTGCGGGACAGTGGCCAGAAAAAGTCTCTCATGTGATCCCCAGGACTGAAAAATTCAGGTTGTGGGGTAGGAGGCGATGGCAGAGGAGAGGTACAGAGGCACCCAGAATGGCAAAGGGCTGAGCAGTGTGTCACCGTGAGCGTCTCAAAAAGAAGACTGGGTAGGCCGCCCGGGGCTTTCAGAGAAGGCTCTTAGGGGGAGGTGGTCCTGAGCATTCAAGAATGAGGGGGACTCAGCGGGGAGAAGGACGAGGAATGCCCATGCCAACCCCAGGCCGATAGAACTGGTGCTGCAGAAACAGGGACCAGGGTGCCGCAAGCACAAAGCTCTGTGCTAGCAAATCTAAAAATACCCACCCTGTCTATTTTCTTCTTTCCCTCTTAGTATCCTACTTTTCTTCTCCCCTCCTTCCTATTTTCTTCCTTCTCTGATTATCCTTTCTGGCAAGGCTTGGGCTCCTTCACTCATCTACCCCAGGGAATCTCTGACCAGCCCTTGCTGGACTCCCACTGTTCAGGTACAGGTTGGTAGCAGCCCCCGGGCCCCCACCCCTCTCAACTCAGTTCTTTCAAATGCCAGTTAACAGGTGTCTGAAAGGCTGGTGCTGACTGAGACCCACGTCTGCATAACAACCCAACTGTTTTGGCTCTCCACCCCAGGAGCATAAATATCGTGGTGTTTGAGCCCTTGGGGCCTGTGGAGTTTACAAGTATGCTGTCAAGATCTCTTCCCTGGGCTAGCGCTTGAAGTGCTGCCAAAACGAGAGGGGACTCCTGTGCTTTTATGTGTTCCCAAGCGCAGGCCACCCTGGCTCTGGGAGGAGCCCTCTGGGGACCAAGTGTCGGTGTGAATCTCAAACAGCAAGCTGACGTTCCGGTTGGGAGTGTGACAGTGCATGCCTGGGTGATGATGCCAGGGCGGCAGGTGACACGGGTCCACCACAGAGGGGGAGAGAAACTGAAGTGGCTTCCAGTTACATGTCCTCAGAGCTCTGAAGGATGGAATCAGGGTCGGGGGAACAGTTATAAAATGATGTTACAATATCCGGATGTCCTGATCAAATTGAGACCACTGGGACGGGGCACTCGGAGCACAGATGACACTGGTGTTCCCAAAAAAGGCATCTAACTTGGGCTAATCTAGGATTAATGATATTGCAAGCCAGAGACAGAGACCACTGTCAACCAGTGAAAACACCCCCCTCACCCCCCGTCTGTAGAGTGTAGGCATCCCCGTGCTGTGCCCTGGAAGCCGTCCAGAGGAACCCCCCTGCCAGGGGGCTGTGCCCTCCCCAGGCCCCAGCATGGCCACAGACTGCTCTAACTTTGGGTAAACATCTAAAAACAGAATGGCTGCCAGGGAGGAGAAAAAAGAGGCCAGGGTGGAATGGGATGGGGTGGGGCATGGCGACAGGAAGAGCTCAAAAGATTCTCAAGTTGGGCGACTCCCAAGGTCAGTGTGTCCCAGAGGGCAGCGGGGCCATGGCCTGGCGGGCGGTGGAGGAGCAGGCCCAGGCCAGCTCCCGCCATGAGGGGCAGCATTTCCTAAGCCCTCACACCACCCTTGTTCAGAGTTCAGATCTCTAAGAGATTGTTGGACCTTTTGTGAAGTTGGTTTCACCCTAAGGAGAACCACATCAAAGACTTTGAACATGAGCTTTGGGGTCTGCACAGCAAGTTGGAGAAATCTCCCGTTACAGGCCTCATCAGGTGACTGCCATGACGTTCCTCCCAGAATCACCCTGCTTATGCTTTGGAATAACCGTTCCAGGAACTTCAGTGGAAAGGAAGAAGGCTTTTCTGAATCCCTTAGATTTTTTACTGTTTGTCATAGAACTTCAGAATATTCCCGATTTTACCTTTAGGGGGGGCCCAATGCCCAGAGAGAAGCAATGAAGGATACAAAACCTCATATTTCTTTGGTGGAAAATCCCAGTCTTGTGGTCCCTAATAGTCTTTCTGCTACGTTATTCCTTTTTCTCTCGGTCTTGTTCTTATCTAGTTAACTCATGAAGACGATCACTTACAAAGAGGAAGTGTGTTATTAGGAGTACTTTCTCCCCCCCGAATTAGACTGTGAACTCTATAACAAGCACATGGAGGTGTCCATTTTTGCTTTGCTCCCTGGTCTGATTTAACTTCATGTGTCTCTGTGCAGGACCCACTACAGGTGTGGCTGGCCTTGCCAATTTGAGGGAAAAACAGTCCTCAGCCATCCTGAGAAACGCCTGCGTGAGCCCAATGAGAAGATGTAGGGTCCTGGCCCTCCAGCGCCAGGATTTGGAAGAAGTCACCTGCCTCTAAGAGAAAACCAGACGCCTGTACATGTGAAATAGGAAGCTTGCAAAAGGATGAGGTCAGTTCTCTCGAAAAGAAATCTTGTCGGGGGAAGGCAGAAAACAAATAATTTCCCCCAACATAAGAAAGCGATTTATTTCTCAGCTCTATGCTGGCCAGAGGCCACAGAACTATAAAATCTAAAGGCAGTGTGGGTTTTAGAAAGTTGTTGACGGGGTCATTTTTTATTGTACAGTGCATGGCCCCAAGATGGCCAGAGGGGAGTGTCAGAGCCTCGGATCTTTGCCCTTTCTTGGGAGGCCACTCTGGGCAGACATTTCGCTGATCATAATCACTTTTATATGTAACTGGACCTTAATTCGTTTGGTAGTATGAGCTACGGAAGAGCGGCACAGATTAGAGAGCTATGTCTGTAACTGACGAAATCTGCGCCTGGCGGGCATTTGTGGCGAAATTAAAAATAAAATGAAGCTCATCTGAAAAATGTGTGGACTGGAATTAGCCGTCTCCTGACTGGTCACTCATGGAACTTGTCGGAGATGACCAGGGCAGAAAAGTGAGACCTGGGCAGCACATTGGGCTGCACTTGCCCGCCAGGCTCTGGGGAACCTGTCATAATTTATAATGGATTATCTGAGGAAATAGATGAGGACAGCTTGTATTCAGGAGCCAGGAAAGACTACTTTAGTTAAAAAAAAAAACACAAAACACCGAAAATGTGTCTTAAAAATGCATGACCCATTGTTGTTTATTCCACAAGATATTTAATGCCTTGGCTTGGTTTGAATTAACTCATCAAATCCTCTGCTGTGTACATGATTGATACTGGATGGGAGCTAATATCACGAGGCCAGGTAAATGGTGGATACGTATCTACCCCTTGCTAGTGCTGGTGTTGGGACACATGTCTGCACCCCTCACCATTAGATACATACCCAAATGTACTGGAATTGTTATACGTGCAATTTCAATGACTGGGCCTTATACAAGCACACACATACACAGCAGAGGGTATTTTCCTTCCATGACTTCTTTCCTTCCAGCACTGCCCTTGAGGCCCACTTTTAATTTGATTTCATCAATTGTAATTGCTCTGGGTTAACTACGTTGGATGGCACAGAGAGGAGAAAGGGAAGTAGCATTTGTTGACGCCTCATTGGTTAATGTGATAGTGCATTATATAAATGCTGTTGTTTATCTTCACAAAGATCCTTTGTCATTTTATCATTGAGGAAATTGAGATGCAGAGAGATTACAGTACTTGCCAAAATCTACGCTCTAGTAAGCAGCCCCGCTGAGCATTGAACCCAGATCACTGGGGCTTCAAGCCTGACTTGTGCTCCCAAAGCAAAGTTAAAATCCTGCTCTCGCTGGGCAGGATCTGCAAAAACGGTAGAATTTTGATGAAGCAGCAGGCTTTATCTTAATCCTCATCTCACTCAACCTAGTCCTCAAATCCTAGCTTCTTTTCCTGAAACTGTTATGAAAAAATACTGCACTTCAAACTTTCAAAGGTAATAGCAATTAAACAACCTGGTTTCCATTGTCAGCCTGGTTTCCTGGCCTTAGTAGAACGTCTAATGGGATGTTTTACAAGGATGACAAAGACAGATAATGACAGTCAAAGCTGTGCATGAGCTTCCTTGAAAGCAAAGTAATTAACGGCTTTGCATTGTTCTTTAATAACAGTTACCTTTTTACTGCATTGGGATAAAGACATAGCTTTGAAATGCATTTGCATTTCAGCCACACTCTGTATGTACGCAGTGTGTAGTTTTTTCATTCAGAGGAACTGCATGTCAACCTCTGTAGAAAGAAAGAGGTAGCTATTACTTCCAAAGTGCTGGCATTATCTAAACATCTAGTGCTTTGGAGATCAGATACCATCCTCCACACTGGGGTTTGGAGGAGGCTTCAGGCTTGCAAGGAAGGGCTGGGAAGAAGCCTGTATGTGGAGATAGTCATGACCTTCCTACATGAAACACTGACATCCTACAACAGTCCTGGAGAGAGAGAGAAAGAGAGAGAGAAAGGGAGAGTTTGTTACCGTGACTAGGGGAAAATTTCAGTGTGTTCCTTGACAGTGATTGTGTAGTCTGCGGAATGGAGGAAGTGGGACCACTTACTGTTGAGAGATTTCTGAAACAACATGTCCCATAGGACTTTTAGTCTTGTCTGATGCATGAATTCTGCCATTGAAGTGAAAGGAGAAGGGCATAAACATCTAACAGGCACCTACTATGTGCCAGGCACTGTGCGAGGCACAGTATCAGATCTTTTTAATCGCCATCACAACCCTCTGAAGTATTACTCTCTTTTTAGAGATGAGGAAATTGAAACTAAGAGAGGTTAGGTTACTTGCCAAGCCTTACATAACCAGTAGGCAGCCTGAGAGTCATATCCACGTGCCCTGGACTCCCAGATTGAACTCTTTGTCCCCTGTGAAAATGTGACTGTCCCTGGAAAAGGGGGCAACCAAGGCTTCATCAGTCATTCACGCTGTTACTGTCATGAATTTGTTCTATCTGTTCTGAGAAGGTTCTAGTGAAAAAGCCTAAGGGTCTAGATTTCACAAATGGGGGGAGAAGAATACAGAAGAGAGAAAGCAATGATGACAAAAACACCTGGCAGTCACACCCCAATTCTGCCTGGCCCTTCCTACCTCCGGCTCTCTTAATGGAGTGAGGTAAAGGGAAAACAGAAAGATGGAAGGAAGAAAAACCTTTCTTCAACTCTCGTTTCTGAAAGATCGTGAAGAATGCTCTCTTCTGAGGGTGATGACGTTGAGAAGGGAGGAAAGAGGTTATTTTTAATTTAGCCCAGACCAGTTCAAGAAGCAAAAGCAGCTGACCTTAGTTAGGTTACAGCATGGATGTGGGTCTGCAGAGCCTATGAGCTGAGTGCGTCTGGGAAGGAGTTAGTTTTCTTGGCCCCTTCTCCTCAAACCAATCTGCTTAGCCCCACCCTTGGTGGGGAGCACATTACTGCTCTGGCTGCCTCACTTTCTAGCTGTGTGACCCCCACCATGCTGCTGCCCACCCTGAGCTTTTATTTGTAAAATGAAACTCATAATACCTGAGAATTAAGTCGAATAACACGCAGGTAGCACTTTATAAATAGTAATGAATGCTCCCGTCAAATAGGCAGATAGGATACACAGGGAATTTTCATCAGAAAGCTTTTGAACTGCTTTGGCCTTAGCCGTTGACAGAACTTTCAGTCACTACCCAGGAAGGCCTTTTGACTCCAAAATGTCTCCTTCATCTAAAAGCCATCATATCTGAAATTCCACATTCAGGATAGCTTCCTTTGGTGACCGTCCCACACGTCCTTTCATGAATTCTTTCGATGAATAACATATTTCATCAGTAGCTACTGACCCCACCTGCCCACTGAAATTGTCTGGAGAGTTTTTAAAGAATGCTGATGCCCAGGACTCACCACAGACCACCCATTCCCCCAAATTAGAACCTCTGAGAGGGGCCCAGGCATCACCCAAAGGAAAGGTTTGGCACGTGTTTCTACCACGTAACCAGGGTTAATGACCTCTGCATCAAACAAATTTATTCTACTAGAACATAAGCACCAGTGGGCCAGGGACACAGCCTGGATCCACCAGCTTACCTCTGTACTTGGCATGCAATGGAGTCAGCCTACAGATTTATTGTTGCTGCTGTTGTGAATACAAATCAAGGCGTTGGTGACTCTGAATTCCACTTTAGGGAGAATCAGAGGTGAGATGAAAGGCAAGGGGCAGGAAGGCACAGAGAGGAGAAATAAGCTGTAGGTTATTACAGAAGAGAGAATTGCACTTCTTCCAAAATTCATCTGTTTGTCCCTCTCATGGTGTTTCTAACAGGGAAGGACAGATCCCTTGGAAGAGAGGCAGATGCCACACTAAGACTATAAAAAAAAAATCCATATGCTTCCTCAAGTTTCTAGAAGTAATTAAATACAAATAGAGAATATTTTCAATTAAATATTTCAAGAAATCCTTCTGGCAATTGGGAGAAATATAATGGAAAACCACATGCCCTGGAATCCGAGAGCTCTAACTTCAAATCTCACACCTTCCAGTTATTAACTACATGAGCTCACAGGGGAGTTTTTTCCTCTGCATTTTTTAAAGCATCTCTGGTCCTCAGTTACTACTTCTATAAAAGGGGAAGTAATATTATTGATCTCCTGGGGTGTTAAAGAATACTTGGTGAATTTATGGGCATATACTAAGTAGGGGACTGCTGACTATTAATACCCTCTTTCTATCCTATCTCCTTTCCTCCATTCTCTCCTGGCAAACAATGTTATTGGTTACTCTAGAGATAAATAACTTTTTAAAAATGAGATATCGGGTTAGTGATTCCCATATTTCTGAATGCTAATCATTGTGGGAGAGTTAGAAAGAGGTGAGGTGCATATATGAATCCTCAAAGTAGCAGAAAGAACAGGACCACACAAGAAAGCCCAGGTCATCTAAAAATTGGCTCCATAGATTGGTGGCCATTCCCTGAAATCAATGGTATGAAGGTTGTCCTGACTTAATGGGGTGATTTCCTTTTTTTTCTGAGGTCTGGAAGAATCAAAATAACATTGCAATTACCTCCCTTTTATAGGTTCATTAGAAACCAACTGAGAGGCCATTTGGGTCTGGTAACATTTTAATGGAAATTTTTAATTACTTTCCTAATAACCTCATTGTAAACTTTCTATACAAGCTTTTGATCTAGTCTTGGGTTATTTTGGATACTTTAAGTTTTTCTAGGAATCTATCTTAGTATCTCTATAGCCTTTTTTTACCTGTATCTCTTTGAATTATTATAGTTTTTAAATGGTTATTCTATGGATTAAGATGCATATTATTAATATTTCACAGTCTTCTTAGAGTTAATTTAATACATTGCCCCTACATAGGTGAATTTCCCCTATTCTGGACTTCATTGTAGTTGTCATATATATATTACATCTACATATGTTATATATTTCACAAGACAATGTTAAAGTGTGGTTTTTGTTTTAAACAACCATAGATATTTTAAAGAAATTAGGAGAAAACAATTTTTTATATTTATCATTTTTTTATATGTGCCATTTCTGATGTTCCTCATTCATTACTGAAGGTCCAAGTCGGCTCTGGTATCATTTCCCACCTGTCTAATGAACTTCCTTCAATCCCCTCCTCTAGGGCACATTTGCTGATGGCAAATTACCTTAATTTTCCTTGTTTTCAAATTATATTTATTTTACCTTCACTCTCAATGAATATTTTCACTGGATATAGATTTCTGGCTTTCTGGGGGATGGCTGTGGCATTTGTTTTTCTTTCAGCACTTTAAAAATTTTGTCCCATTGTGTTCTGACTACCATAGTTTCTGAGGAGAGGGCAGAAACATTATTCATTCATTACGTATTTGAAACATTATTCCCTTGTATATAATGTGTCATTTTCTTTTGGTTGTTTTCAAAAGATTTTCTCTTTAATTTACAGAAGTTTGATGTGTCTAGGCATGGTTTTCTTTGCATTTATCCCACTTAAGGTTAGTTGAATTTTTTGAATCTTGAGCCATTTTTTTCTTCAAATATTTTTCAGTTCCATTTTCTCTCAATGTTTTTCTGAGACTCCAGTTACACATGTATTAAACCCTCTAATATTGTTCCATAGGTTCTTGAGGCTCTTTGTTTTTGTTTTTGTTTTTTGTTTTTTTTTCCTTCTCTACTTTTTCTCTTCATTCTTCAGGTTGGAGTTTCTATTGATCTATCTTTAAATTCACTGATTCTTTCCTCCATTTGAGTTCTGAATCTCACTCAATAAATTCATTTCAGATATTAAAGCTTTGGATTTTTCTTACAGTTTCCATTTCTCTGCTGAGATGTCCTATCTTTTCATTAATTTTGAACGTGTTTTCCTTCACATCACTGAACAAATTTATAGTCATTATTTTAAATCTCTGCCTGCTAATTCCAACACTGAGCCTTCTTAGGATCCCTCTTTCTATTAAGAATGGGTCACACATTCTTGTTTCTTTATATGAGAGGTCTGACAATTAAGTTCACCATCTCATCCTAGAAAAAATACTACATATCTCATTGCTGCATCTCACTGTGGTCACCTTTGAAGTACTCCCCTTGGGAAGCTATGCACTAACACCAGCCCCTAGTCCACCCTTCAAAGCAATTTTGGAACTCTTTTTCTGAAATGACCATCAGAGCTGTCATCATATTACACTTGATATCCTTTCCTGTACTGCAGAAATTATTCCAAAAAATTAAGGAGGAAGGAATCTTCCCCAACACATTCTACGAAGCAAACATCACCCTGATAAACCAGGAAAAGACCTAACTAAAAAGGAGAATTTCAGACCAATTTCACTCATGAATATAGATGCAAAAATTCTCAACAAAATCCTAGCCAATAAATTGCAACTTATCATTAAAAAAAGTCGTACATCATCATCAAGTAGGTTTCATCCCAGAGATGCAAGGCTGGTTTAACATACACAAGTCCATAAATGTTATCCACTATATTAACAGAAGCAAAAATAACAATTCTATGATCTTCTCAATAGATGCAGAAAAGCATTCGGTAAAATCCAACATCCTTTTCTAATTAGAACACTGAAGAGTATAGGCATATGTGGCACATTTCTGAAACTGATCGAAGCTATCTATGAAAAACCCACAGGTAATATTTTACTGAATGGAGTAAAACTGAAAGCTTTTCCTCTTAGAACTGGAACCAGACAAGGTTGTCCTCTATCACCATTACTATTCAACATAGTGCTGGAAGTTCTAGTCAATACAATTAGGCAAGACAAGGAAATAAAGGGCATCCAAATGGGAGCAGAGGAGGTTAAACTCTTCCCTCTTTGCTGACAATATGATCTTATACTTAGAGAACCTAAAGACTCAACCACAAGACTCCTGGAAGTCATCAAAAAATACACTAATGTCTCAGGATATAAATCAATGTCCACAAGTCAGTAGCCTTTGTATATGCCAATAACAGTCAAGATGAGAGGCTAATTAAGGACACAACTCCCTTCACCATAGCCCCAAAGAAAATGAAATACCTAGGAATATACCTAAAGGAGGTGAAGGACCTCTATAAAGAAAATTATGAAATCCCAAGAAAGGAAATAGCAGAGGATATTAACAAATGGAAGAACATATCACGCTCATGGCTGGGAAGAATCAACATTGTTAAAATCTCTATACTTCCCAAAGCAATCTACCTATTTAATGCCATCCCTATTAAGATACCAACATCATACTTTCAAGATTTGGAGAAAATGATTCTGCATTTTGTATGGAACCAGGGAAAAACCCATATAGCTAAGACAGTTCTTAGTAATAAAAACAAAGCTGGGGACATCACCATACCAGATTTTAGGCTGTACTACAAAGCCATAGTGGTCAAGATAGCATGGTACTGGCACAAAAATAGAGACATAGACATTTGGAATCAAATAGAAAACTAGGAAATAAAACTAACATCTTACAACCACCTAATCTTCAATAAACCAATCAAAAACATACCTTGGGGGAAAGACTCCCTATTCAATAAATGGTACTGGGAGAACTGGACATCCACATGTAAAAGAGTGGAATTGGACCCACACCTTTCTCCACTCACAAAAATTGATTCAAGATGGATAAAGGACTTAAATTTAAGGCATGACACAATAAAAATCTTTAAAGAAAGCATAGGAAAAACACTGGAAGATATTGGCCTGGGGAAAGACTTCATGAAGAAGACTGCCATGGCAATTGCAACAACAACCAAAATAAACAAATGGGACTTAATTAAACTGAAAAGCTTCTGTTCAGCTAAGGAGACAACAACCAAAGCAAATAGACAACCTACACAATAGGAAAGGACATTTGCATATTTTGAGTCTAACTAAGATCTATAAAGAACTCAAATTAATTCACATGAAAAAAGTCAACAATCCCATATATCAATGGGCAAGAAACATGAATAGAACCCTCTCTAAAGAAGACAGACAAATGGCTAACAAACATATGAAAAAATGCTCATCATCCCTAATTATTAGAGAAATGCAAATCAAAACCACCCTGAGATACCATCTAACCCCAGTGGGAATGGCCCACATCACAAAAATCTCAAAACTGCAGATGCAGGCATGGATGTGGAGAGAAGGGAACACTTTTACACTGCTGGTGGGACTGCAAACTAATACAAGGGAAGGGAGTATGGAGAACTCTCAAAGAACTCAAACTAGACCTCCCATTTGATCCTGCAATCCCATTACTGGGCATCTACCCAGAAGGAAAAAACTCCTTTTATCATAAGGACACTTGCACTGGACTGTTTATTGCTGCTCAATTTACAATCACCAACATGTGGAAACAGCCTACATGCCCATCAACCCAGGAATGGATCAACAAGCTGTGGTATATGTACACTATGGAATACTATTCAGCCATTAAAAAAATGAAGACTTTACAGCCTTTGTAGTGGATGGAAGTGGAACACATTATTCTTAGTAAAGCATCACAAGAATGGAGAAGCATGAATTCCATGTACTCAGTTTTGATATGAGGACAATTAATGACAATTAATGACATGGTGGGGGTGAGGGAAGGGGAGAGCAGAAAGAGAAAGAATGAGGGAGGGGTGGGGAAAGGAACAGCAGAGAAAGGTAAGGAGGGAGGTGAGTGGGGTCTTGGTGTTTGCCACACCTTTTGGGGGTAAAACACGATTGTAAGAGGAACTTTACCTAACAAATGCAATCAGTGTAACCTGGTTTCTTGTACCCTTAATGAATCCCCAACAATAAAAAAAAACTGTAATAAAAAAAATTAACTATCCCCAAATTGAGCCATAGCATTAAATACAATTCCATTAAAAATAAAAATTTTTTTTTTGCCTTTCAACATTTCTTTTATCTTCAGGTAAAAAAAAAAAAAAAAGTCATTGGTAGCCAGTGAATAGGGAGGATATTCCAATACAGTTATCTGCTTACTGACCATTAAATCCCTCAGAGTCAGTGCTGTGTGAGTTGGTACATTGTCATGATGCAAGAGTCACACCTTTCTCATGCCAATATTTTCAGTTAATATTTTCCTAACTATTTCTCTATTAATCTTTATTTGATTTGCTGTTTCTCATAGTTAGCTAATGATTTTGATGCAGTCTTTTCTTTAGTTCTACCTGTTATTTGCCACACTGACCTCTCTTCATCAGTGATGCTTTCTCTACCTTCAGAAAAGTGTTTATTCCATTTGTACACTACTGTTTTCTTCATGGCGTCATCCCCATAAACTTGGACTAATATGTCCCTGATTCTACTTCCGCTATTGCCAAGTTTAACAAGAAATTTAATGTTTATTCATTAAGCTAATTCAAGCTCCAACAAAAACACACAGCAATAATAATGAATGACACTCAGTACTTTGATATTAATATGTCTGTGAGACACTGATATACCAAGGTTATGAAACCTTACTGAATTGTTTGTACAGTGCTGTTATATAAGCACATGGTGGCAAGTTCACAAACTTAATTGTCAGACTTCATATGTCAAGTAATTTTGTTTGTATCTTGAATGTTGTAATGGTCAGTTGTAGACATTTTGAATTCCCTGACGTTGCCCCAAAGACTGTTAAAGTTTTTGTTTCGGCAGACAATTAAATTTATTGGATTCCACCTGAAGAACTCCATCACTTGGATGGCACCTCATATTTCTGTTCCATTCTTTTAGCTTTAGAAGGAATTCTGAGAATTAATTCTATGTATTTATGATTTAGGGAATAGACAGAAGTTTGAGCAGAAGTTATACACAGAATTTGTAGTTCTCCCTTTGCAGATCTCTCCAAGAATCTTCTTACTTTCTTGTTGCTCTGCTTGCCCTGAATTTCTGACTCTACAAACCAATAAGATTGAAGGTATCTTTTAGTGTTTGATACATTGTATGGTATAGACTGAAACCTGCCCTCAGAAGAAATGGGAGAGACAGCACCCTGTGCTATTTCCTTATTCAAAGTGTCAATCAAGAATCTTTTCCCAGAAGTTACTTTTCCAGTACCTTCAAGTAGTTGTATACTTATTTTATCTGTAGTTCATGGTTGGCTGGTAAGAGCTTATTTGTCCATTCTATAAGCAAATCCAGTCTATATATCTGCTTTAGGTTTTCAGTCTTGTTGCTACAGGGGAATTGTCTCATCTATAGTATTTCTCCATTCTCATTCCTAATCTTTTTGTTCTTTTGATTTCAAACAGGCTTACTTTTTTTTTTTTTTCTATTTTGTATCTCTTTTTAAAGAACTGCTTTTGGAATTTACTTATCTCCTCTCCCTGTTGTTTTCTTATATTACAGCTTGAATTTCTGTTGTTCTGAAAGGAAAATATAAGAAATAATTGTGCAGCTCAGGGCCCGTAGCATAGTGGTGATGGTGCTTGCCACATAAACCGAGACTGGCAAGTTTGAACCCAGGCCAACTAAACAACAATGACAACTGCAACAAAAAAATGCCCATGTGTGGGGGGGGGCACCTGTACTCCCAGCTACTTGGGAGGCGAAGGCAAGAGACTCGCTTAAGCCCAAGATTTTGAGGTTGCTGTGAGCTGTGATGCCATCGCACTCTACTGAGGGTGAAAAAGTGATACTCTGGCTCAAAAAAAAAAAAAAAAAAAAGAAAAAAAAGAAAAGAAAAAGAAAGAAAGAATTGTGCATTAGCATTCCAAGCTAGAACAAGGAACTCTCAAAGGCAACTTTTTAGAAATCTTAATTCATCCATGACCAAGGAAGTAGCAGGGTGCTTAGGAATATGGAGAAGAAGAACCTTCCTACCCACTTCTTTATTGAACATGAATCACTTTATTTGCACCTCAGAACAATTTTCCTGTTTTCATAAGGTTGGAGCACATCTTCTAAAAGTCCTGGGTGGAAAAGCAATGATGACAAGAAACTGGAATAACCCTGCCTAGCTCTGACATCAAAGGGGAATAAAGACATAATCAATGAGACTATACGAGTGGAACTGTTTCTGGAAAATAAAACAAATGGACTAGAGCTAAAGCATTTGTAAATGGAACGATGTTCAAGAAATTGACATTAAAATTATACATGTGGCAAAGGCCTCTGCTTATGATGGACCTTTCCTCCCAAGCTGATAAAATACTGTCTTTTGTGACCACCTAGATATTGTTAAGTGGTAGCAATGAAATGTCAAAAGGGAAGTTAGCTCTAAGTATTAGTAATGGCCAGCTTTTGAGTACCCCAACTTGCCAAACCTGAAGAGGACAATACAAAAGGAGGAATAAGAGATTCCCAAATGGGTCATTAGTATGCCAACTGTTCCTGATTACAGTGAACATTTGGGCTCAATCTACTCATCTTTTGTTAAGGACAATATGCTCCCTCAGCTCCAGCCAAACTGACTTGCCCTTTCTGGGACATGCCTGAAGGTTAAGGATACACTGTGAGCAAAGCACATAAAGGATGGCAAGGCATGCTCCAGGGCATGAGTAGAGAAGTTTACCTGTAGGGCACAAGAAAATCTATTCTCTCATGCAAATGATGGCCAAATGTACAAACACTGGTTATTTTTGTATATACTTTATGTCCAAAATTTGAAGCTCCTTAAAGTACGTCTCTTGCTTTCTTCTATTTTTGTCACCTACAGAAATTAGCATAAAGTATATTTGATATATATTTCTTGATTGATTTCATCTTACAAATTTTTTATCTTTAAATATTTTTGTTATTTCATCTTTTTATATTTATTTCCATCTTCCAATTTTATCTATATCATTCCAATAGACAAAACTATCCAGTCTTTCAGATGCAAACTTCAGAGAAAAGACAGGGTTTGAGATGATGGCCAGCCTGGGTTGTCTGAGATCAAACGCTATGACTACTGTGACATTTGTAAACCAATTGTGGTAGGCAGAATAATGGGCCTGCATAGATTTTCATAAAAGAGACTGTGCTGATGAGATTAAGTTAAGGACCTTGAAATGGGGGAGATTATCCTGGATTGTCTGTGTAGGCTCAGTGTAATCATTATGATCAGTCCTTTAAATGTGGAAGAGAAAGATAGAAGAATTAATATTAGAGTGACACAAAGTGAGAATGACCTGGCCAACCATGTTGTCTTTACATATGGAAGGCAGCCATAAGCCAAGAAATACAGGCAAATCCTAGAAGCTCAGAATAGAAGGAAATGGATTGTGCCTTAAAGCCCTAGAAGGACTACAGCCCACCAGCATCTTGATTTAAGCCCATTAAAACAATTTCAGAATTCTAACCTCCAGCACTGTAAGGGAATTAAATTTGTATTGTTTTAAGCCATGAAATTTATGGTAATTTGTTACAGCAGCAACAGGAAGCTAATACACCCATCTAGATGTTATTATTTTTTTCCTGAAACTTCTGATTGTATTGAACCATTAACTACTGTTGAGAAGAACATTTATTTCATAAGCTAAAAAAGAGTCTGAATATATTACTTAGTTTTTAGAACTATATTAATTGCTTTTTTGTTCTTATTAGTACTTAATAATTAATATTTGTGAACTCACCAGTAGATGCTGTATATATGCACAACATGTATTGGCATGAAACTGTTTTAAGTTAGAGGTTTTAGGTTTTTGGAACAAGCTATTTTTCTCTACTTTTACAATTGTTTAAATTTATAATTCAGCAATTTGGGCAAGTGTAAGAGTCCAACAATTTATTAACTTGTGCAGCGTGGACCAACACCAACAAAGAGAATAGATGTTGGCCAAAATGATCTACCAGGGCACAACAAATGAAAGTCAGTCCTGATAGTGAATGTTCTAACAATTAGATATTTCCCTTTACACAAGGATGGGGATAAAGTCTAATGATTCATATTTGCTAATCAGGATGACCTGACAAGACAACTTCGTTGAAAGAATCCAATTTGATGGTGCAATGGTGAGAATGTTAATAAAAATTAAAAATTTAATTTATTTAGAAATGATTTCTTTGTACTGTTTGCGTTATAGAATAAATATGTTTGCTTCATGGCTCAACTTTGCCCTGTAATTATGAAAGCTAGTTGGTAGGTAGATAGATAATTTAGATTAATAAAGGTGAATCTACCCAGCAAGCTGGCTGAATCTTCTGGTTCAGCATCATTACTGCAGCCAGTAGCAACCCTTAGCTTTTGCAATAACTTCCACTTCTCATCCTCAATTAGGCTCTGTCACATATAGCGTGGCTTTGTCTAAATCCTTGCCAGACCCACTCAAACATAGTGAAAACAGCTGGGGAAGTGAATTCCAGGACTCTGGACCTGATGCCAAGAATCTGTGAGATACCAAGACGGAAAAAAAAAAACCCCAAATCTAAGTATTGTTGGCAGAAATGCCCATTAATTAAATCTACCCTCATGGAAAACTACCTAGAGAAATAAAAACCCTCAAGGAAACTAGGTCTTATCTGTCACATTGGCGTTTCATAAATCAACTTCAGACAACGTAAATAATGATGCACTGAGTCATCTGAAAGGTGAAAAACAGGGTGTATTTGGACAATCATTGCTACTAATTCAGGGAATGCCAGGGGCCATAGACAGTGGTTGGGACCCAGTTCCCAAGGATAAAAAAGTCTGTCAGTGCTTGGGAGAAATCTCTGCATTTGGGCCAAATGCTGAGCTTGACTAAAATTGCTGTTGAACTTCACTCCAATCTTTGCTATCACCACAAAATCCTTGGGGGCTCTAGCACCCTTATATTGTGTCTTAGATATCTAAGACTTTTCAGTGAGGTGGCTTGTGTGAATCTAAACTCTTTTGACTATTCTGCTTATCTTGAAATGTTTCTTCTTTATTTCTCTAAGCCATTGCAAATATCAAAATGTACAATTTCCATGTGACTATATCCTTTCAAATAATTAATTATAATTTTTTATAATTTTATAGTAATATATTTCTTAAAATAATTATTACAGCCAAAGTCTGTTATCACCTCACCAAGTTTATTCTCATCAAGACTAGACAATTTCCCTGATAGCAGCTCTGATCAAGAGCGTTGGTGGGACTGTAAACTAATACAGCCATTTTGGAAAGAAGTATGGAGAACCCTCAAAAACTCAAATTAGACCTTCCATTTGACCCTGCAATCCCACAAGGCACGTACCCAGAAGAACAAAAATCATTTTTCATAAAGACATTTGCACTAGATTGTTTACTAGAGTTCAATTTACAATTGCCAAGATATGGAAACAACCTAAATGCCTATCAATTCAGGAACGGATTAACAAACTGTGGCATTTGTATATCACGGAATACTATTCAGGCCTAAGAAAAGATGATGACTTTACATCTTTTATTAACCTGGATGGGGTTGAAACACATTCTTCTTAGTAAAGTATCACAAGAATGGGACAGCAAATGTCCAATATACTCAATTTTATTATGAAGCCAGTAGATGATCTAATATACACCCACATAGAAAAATGTAATTCTATTCAAGTTGGGGGAAAGGTGTGAAAAATGGAGATCAGGGAGGATTTGGGTGCCCCCAATTAAAGGCCAGAAGGGGGCGGCTCCTGTGGCTCAGCGAGTAGGGCGCCGGCCCCATATACTGAAGGTGGCGGGTTCAAGCCCAGCCTCGGCCGAACTGCAAAAAAAAAAAAATAGCCGGGCGCTGTGGCGGGCGCCTGTAGTCCCAGCTACTCGGGAGGCTGAGGCAAGAGAATCGCTTAAGCCCAAGAGCTGGAGGTTGCTGTGAGCAGTGTGACGCCACGGCACTCTACCCAGGCCGATAAAGTGAGACTCTGTCTCTACAAAAAAAAATTTAAAAAAAAAGCTACCAAGTATAGGAATTTGTAATGAAGACAAGGAAAGAGGAGAAATTAGTGGGTAAGGCAGCTCCACTCTGTGTTAAAAGAAGGTTCTATCGCTAAAAATTTTCAAAAACTGTTACATTAAAAATGACAACTACCCCTGTGCATAATATAAAGATTGGGGGGGCATGACAAATAAGCGTTGTTATTTGTTTGCCATACTCAGGCAAGTAAAAACATCCATTCAAAAACCAGGTCAACATACGTTGCAAAGCCTTAATGCTTCAGCAAAAGACTTTATTTGTCTTTTGATTTGCCATTGGTCACTGTGGTTACCTTCATTGCAAACTCGTGAACTCTTTCACCAGCCCATACTGGATGTGTGTGTGCATCCACCAGACCTGTAATCGATAAATCATCTTAAAGTTAAGAAACAGAAAGCACTTAAGAGAATACTGTGCTGCTCTTGGGAAAGCCTGATGGTGGCCATCCAACTTGGCAGGGGGGTGAAAGAGGAAGGATTTGCCTGACTGATAGGGAATAAGACTGCCTCACTAGTGTAGCGAGCTCTAAGAAAGGAGTAATGCAACATGATGAAAATGCCCTTGAAAGATGCATCGCTTCTCTAGCTCAGTATGTCCCATGCTCACCAAACAAGCTTATGAATCAGTCACACTCACTAGTTGAACAACACCAAGGATTGTATCACCAAGAACAATCTAGGTGAAAACAAAATAACACAACTTCTCCAACTCTGAAGATAGGAGATCAGAAAGATGAATCTATCTTCAAGAAAGAAATATGTTTTAATGAAAGAGACTATAAAGAAACCACTTCTTGGAACTTTTGTTTATCCGGGAAAGTATATCTTTTCAGAATTTTGAAAATATTTTATGGATTAAATGGCTCTTTAATGGTTCTGATAGACTAAAATCGCACATCCCTAGTTAAATTGCTTTTCACTTTATTCTACTCTTTCTTATATTTCACCCTGACTTTAGTCTCCTGAATCTCCAAATCCAGGAAGTAAAAAGTTCTCTTAATGTGTGCGCGGTGCCTGTGGCTCAAAGGAGTGAGGGCACCACCCCATGTGCCAGAGGTGGCGGGTTCAAACCTAGCCCAGGCCAAAAACCACACACACAAAAAAGTTCTTTCAATGTGTCCAGTAAACACTTCAAAAATAAAAAATTGTATATAAATTCTTTATAACATTATATTAAAATATAATTTTCTATAAAAAATATAAATATAAAGTTCTTATCTTTGTGTAGAATTTAAAATTTGTCAAACTTGTTCCAGATGATTACAAGAAGCCACACAACATAGCTCATGGATTTTGGGGCCCAGCCCGGTGGCTCACGCCTATAATCCTGGCATTCTGGGAGGCCGAGGTGGGTAGATTTCCTGAGCTCACAAGTTCGAAACCTGCCTGAGCAAGAGAGAGACCCCCATCTCAAAAAAGAAAAAAAATAACCAGGCAATGTAATGGGGACCTGTAGTCCCAGCTGCTAGGGAGGCTGAGGAAAGAGGATCACTTGAACCCAAGAGTTTGAGGTTTCTGTGAGCTACACACCATGGCACTCTACCCAGGCCCCCCCCACCACCAAAAAAACCAAAACAGATTCTGTTGTCAGTCATTAAAGATAGAAATAAACTGCAGTGAAATCTCTTCATACAATACTAAAGTATTTCTGGTATTAGGGACAGCAGCTGCTCTGTTTGCCTGCCCTAAGCAATGGCTTAATAAAGTTCTTCTGCTTTTGAACCTTAACACAACACAGCTGGTTTCTCTTCAGCATGGGAGTGGGAAGAAGTGGAGTGAATGAATGAGTTTGGTTCCCAAGTTGTCCTTTAGTTGTTTAGCAACCTTGGGTTAAGATATTTCACCCCTAACCTCATTTTCGAATCTGTAACATGTGGATAATGATACCTCCCACACTGGGCGCTTACAAGGATTCCACAGGAAATCCTCTTTGTAAAGCAGCTAGACATTCAATAGCAGAAATTCAACACATAGACCTATTATTATTTTTGTGAGACCCTATTTAAAACAAACTGCTGCTCTTAAGTTGCCCCTAGAGCAACTGTTCAAACTACTTTTAGAGCTTTAGAAGAAGAGGTTAGTACCTGGTAGGATACATTTCCCAGAGCAGTCAATTCTTTCTTCGAAAGTTTCTTCAGAAAATTGTCTTTGGATAGCATCGGCAGGACCAATAGCTTTTATAAAACCATCGCTGAAGAAAAATCAAGAAATAATGTTTAATCTTGTGAGAAATCTGACTAGTGATTTCAGATATGTTTTCAGGTTCGGTGCCTGTAGCGTAGTGGTTACGGTGCCAGCCACATACACTGAGGGTGGTGGGTTCAAACCCGGCCCGGGCCAGCTAAACAACTGCAACAAAAAAATAGCCAGGTATTGTGGCAAGCACCTGCAGTCCCAACTACTTAGGAGGCGGAGGCAGGAGAATCGCTTAAGCCCAAGAGTTTGAGGTTGCTGTGAGCTGTGGTGCCACAGCACTCTACCGAGGGCAACATAGTGAGACTCTGTCTCAAAAAAAAAAAAAATATGTTTTCAGATGCCTTGATATCAATTACTCAACAAGCATTGTGTTTCTTGCTTCAACTTTAGCCTTTGGAAAAGTGACTAGCCATGTTCAAGACAAAAAGTCAAATCATGTGTAGCACAGATTGCTAGTATTCCCCAATGTCAAGGTCTCTCTTTCTCACAGTCTACACTCCTCCATTTCAGATGGACGCATGACCACTCAGAATAAAGACTCCAGCTCCCAACCTTCCCTGAGCCAGGTGTGGCCATAGGACTAAGCTCTAACCAATACGGTTGTTTCTCCCTTCCTATTTTACTGGCTCAAGGTAGAAGATATACTGGGGATGGTGCAGGATCTTGGATCCTGGAACGAGTGGGAGAAAGTGGGCCATGCACCACAGAGCAAGGCAGCAGGTGCCTGGATCCGGAGGACTCCATGGGCTGCCACCATCACAAGCCCTGCATGTGTCTGGATTTTGACAGAGGAGAGAGACAGGTTTCCATCTTGCTTCAGCCACTGTTAATTAGGGTCTTTGTCACTCACTGCAGATTAATGTTTCCAAAATTGAGAGGCAGGGCTACAAACCTAAGAGCTGGAATATGTTGTGAAAAGCAGGTGATCAGGGATTCAGAGACGGGGCTGAAGTGGTTTGGGTAACCTAACGGCATATAAGAGTGGTGAGCAGAAACTGGATGAAAATAATAATACAAAAAGAAAGAATGATTGTAGGTGTTATGGGGAAGACGAATGTAAGAATAGAATAAGAAATTAAGCTTTGAAATTTAGTATGTCGATCAAGACAACGCTTCATCACTAACAGTTTTTATCTTGCCCAATTAGACAATCTACCCCATAGGCAGTGACTCCGGTAGCGGAAAGAAGCAGCAAGATTAGAAATTGCCCCTTGAACAAAGAGAATGCTCTTACTCAGGACTATTTTTCTCCTCCTCTCTCAAAACAGCATGTCACTTGGCACGAAGCTACATTAACCAGGAGCCAAGGTCTGACAAATGATTCCATGCAAAGAATTAATGACTGACCTTGCATAAACAAGGGTTATTTGTGTTTTAACAAGGTCAAGCCCAGGAAATAAATCTCTAACATCCTCAATTTGTGTGGGAGGAGAATTTTGAGGGCACTGGGTCCTCTCCCTGAGCCCACTAATCCATTGCTTATCTACCCTCTAGGCACACGGATCTCTCATTCTTTGGTGGACTCCTACTTAGGTTTGAACAAAGGTTTATGTCCAAGGGCATCTAAGGAAAGAAACTAGGTAAAAGAATTCCCCCCCAAAAGTGTTTTTTTAAGGTAGCCATTAAAAATGACAAAGACATGTATTAATGCCATGGAGAGATTTTCACTTTTACTAAATGAAGAAAATCCCAGGATATAAAATAATGTACTCTTTTTTTTTTAGACAGAACTTCAAGCTGTCACCCTGGAGTGAGTGCTGTGGCATCACAGCTCATAACAACCTCCAATTCCTGGGCTCAAGCGAGTCTCTTGCCTCTGCCTCCCAAGTAGCTGGGACTACAGGCGCCCGCCACAACGCCCGGCCATTTTTTGGTTGCAGCCATCATTGTTGTTTGGCAGGCCCGGGCTGGATTTGAACTGGCCAGCTCAGGTGTACATGACTAGCATCTTAGCCCGTTGAGCCACAGGTGCTGAGCCAATGTCCTCATTTTTTATGTGATTCTATTTGCATAACAAAAGATCTGAAAGGAGAAAACACTGAAATGTGTTGTCATTAATTTACTGAATGATGGGGTTTGAATGATTTCTTTCCTTTTTGTTCATCTGTATTTTCTTACTAGTTCTATAATAAATACATATCACATGTACTTTTTAAAAGGAAAACAAGAAACAGGCATGTGTTGTCATATACCAAGGCTGGCAGGTTTTGAAACCGGTTGGGGCCAGCTAAAACAACAATGGCAACAGCAACAACAAAAATAGCCGGGTGTTGTGGCGGGCACCTGTAACCCCAGCTACTTGGAAGGCTGAGGCAAGAGGATCACTTAAACCCAAGAGCTTGAGGTTGCTGTGAGCTGTGACCCACAGCACTCTACTGAGGGCTACAGCTTGAGACGCTGCCTCAAAAAAAAAAAAAAAAAAAGAAGCTAAGGCATAATCCCCTTAACAAAAATAGTCGTGATGATGATTTAAGGAGGATGATGTTTCTTCAAGCGGCTCTCAAGGTGCTTTGTGAAGGTTTTTGAGAATTAACTCGAAACAGTCTCAGTTACTACAAATTAAAAATTGTCTTTACTGGCTCAGTGCCTGTAGCACATTGGTTACAGTGCCAGCTACATGAATCAAGGCTAGTAGGTTCAAACCCTGCTGGGGCCAGCTAAACAACAATGACAAATGCAACAAGGAAATAACCTGGCGTTGTCGTGGGCACCTGTAATCCCAGCTGTTTGGGAGGCTGCGGCAAGAGAATTGCTTAAGCCCAAGAGTTCAAGGTTGCTGTGAGCTGTGATGCCATAACATTCTACTGAGGGTAACATAGTGAGACTCTGTCTCAAACAAACAAACAAAAAAAAATTAAATACAATTAACAAAACAAATAAAATATTCTTTAACAAAAAATAAAAATTGCTTTTATTTTAAAGATGGATAAATCTGACACCCCTCTGCAACCTCTCCCATGGGTTTAAGTGCCCTTCTTGGAAGTGTCTTATAAGACTGCTCTGCTAGGGAGGCGCCAGTGGCTCAAAGGAATAGGGCAATGGGGCGCAGGCCCCATATGCCGGAGGTGGCGGGTTCAAACCCAGCCGCAGTCAAAAAAAAAAAAAAAAAAAAAAGGACTGCTCTGCACACGTCTCTCTACCTTGTACTTATCACATGTTATTGTAAACATCTTTCCTGATTCTCATTTCCCAGTAGAGAACCTGAGGTCTGGACCAGTGTAAGTCATTTGTGCATCCCCAGAGCTGAGCACAGTTTAACTGCTCAGTACATGTTTGATGTATGAATGAAAAGATCCTCATTTATTTTAGGTTCATTGGCCACCTGACTCTTTTACTGGCCTTTAAGAGAGAAGATAAAATGCCCATCTATTTTTCCTTCAATATTTTCCAGTTTGCCTCTCTTCTGAATTGCTAAAAAAAAAAAAAAAAATGATGCTAGCTTATGAATCTATACTTTCATTCCTGTTGGCTTTGTATACGTAAGACATTTTCATCTTGGTGTTAGCCTTTGGACAGAACAGCTTGCAAAGTGTGTAGCAGTTTGTGCTTCTCTTCTGTCACTTTCTGGATGCTTCTTCAAGATTAGCTACAACCTACACACCCACACACACCCCAATTTAAGAATAAAATACTCTTTTTTTTCTTTTTTTGAGACAGAGCCTCAAGCTGTCACCCTGGAGTGAGTGCTGTGGCATCACAGCTCACAGCAACCTCCAATTCCTAGGCTCAAGTGAGTCTCCCGCCTCCGCCTCCCAAGTAGCTGGGACCACAGGCGCCCGCCACAACGCCCGGCCTTTTTTTGGTTGCAGTCTTCATTGTTGTTTGGTGGGCCCGGGCTGGATTCGAACCCACCAGCTCAGTTGTACGTGGCTGGTGCCTTAGCCCACTGAGCCACAGGCGCTGAGCCAGAATAAGATATTCTTAGAGAAGTAAATGAATGAATGTGATGGTGAGATTCAGGCCTCACTGGCAGACAATCACTGAGACATTTTTAAAAAGGGAGAGGTTGGTGCCCCTCAGTTTTCTAGGACTCATTTTTTACATTGATAGCATAGGGCATTGAATACAAGTTGATCTCGCTGAGATTCATTCTAAGCAGAATACACCATTAAAATCCATCCGTTTCTGGGCTTTGCAATTGAACTGAACTTCACTCTGTGCCCCTCTGCCTCACACATTCTCACTCACGCTCTCTCCTTTTCTATCAAGGATCAAGTTTTCTCAGAACACATAGGTTCTGCATTCGGAAAGTGATAGGAACATTTCAGACAATCACCCAAATAACTCACCCAGAAAACGCTTTTACCTTAAAATATTCAGATAATGAAGGCAAGAAACATATTTCAAAGCCCCTGGAATCACCCCATAATTCTTTCTTTCTTTTTTTTTTTTTACCCCATAATTATTTCAATTCTGTACTTTATTTTGCAATTGTTTGAAACAATGGTGATAGTAGGTGAAAATAAAAGCAATTAGATCCGGTACCGCACTCGTCGTATTTGAGTGACAAAGTTCTGAATATTCTTGTAAATTTATTTTAATGTAATATATCCAGCGAATTCTGAGAGCCACGTGTAATAGACTCAAATCAAAAAACGCCTTCCGGAGCACGAGTCCACTCGCTGCTTTTTCTTCCTCTATTTGATGTTATTTTTATGGGAACATAGAATTATGTCTTGGAATCCAAGAGTTCACGTTGGCAGCGTTACTGTAATTTTTATAGATACTCTGGTCTCTGGTCTCAACCTTGGTATATATTTTATCAACTTTCTAAGCAAATTTTAAACAATTTTTTCATAGTAACACTAGGAAAATTTCCATCACTTTAAAAACAAATAAATCCACAGTCCCCTAAAAGCTAGGCTCTTACACTTGGCTACTTTTAGAAAAGCGGTGCTTGGTGTGCGCGACTGATTTGTCGTGTGAAGTCCTGGGGACACTTGGCTCTTGCGATTCAAAGCCCACTTCAGCCCGTTCCCGCCCGCGGGGCCTTCTCTCACTTCGGCTGTTCTTTTTTTCACGCCTGCCTGGCAGTTCAGATGGTTAAGAGAAGCGGCTCTTTCTTCCTTGTGGCCATCCCCATCTAAGTGATCTCCGTGGTTCTAAAGCTTTAATGCACAAACCACGGTGAAGCGAGACTCAGGACTCAGAATTCCACCTTCAGAAAGGCTGAAGGTGGAGGGAGGGGGTCAGAAATCCGACTTTAAGAAAAAAAAGCTTCTGGCTGCACTTGAAGAAGCATTGGAGACAACCCCAGCCCCCTTTCTGAGGGTCGGACAATATTTTACAGAGGAGGATCGGACGCATCGTCTTAAAGGGACGTTCGGTTCGGAGCGCTTTCCCCTCAGGGAATGACAACCCAGAGCAGGCGCGCATGATAGGATCGGCGACCAAAATGCAGGCCTGCCAGTGTCTCGCCGTGCAGGGAAGGTTTGCGGGGCTGTTTCCCTGCACAGCGCTCAAGGGAGAGAAGCGGCGGTGGCTGCCGGGTTCCCCGCCCTGCGCGCCCGGCCACTTACGTGCCCACCACGAGGCTGGCGCCCTCCAGCACCGCCAGGCTGCGCCCCGCGCCCCGCGCCAGGAAGCGCTCCCCGCCGCTGCACACCAGCACCACCTGCCGCGCGTTCTCCAGCAGGAGGCGGTGGCCGCTCGCCATGTCGCCGCGCGCTGGTTCTCCCGGTGGCCGCTGGGCTCCGCGGTCTGCAGCGCACCAAGGGCAAGGAGGGAGGGGCGGGGGCGGGCGCTCGCAGCCGCGGCCCTTGGCAGCAGCCAAGGGGCACAGCTGGCAGCCCCACGGGGCACTGCTGGCCACCGTGAGACCGACAAGAATGGCACTTAGTAATAAACCTGCTATTGGAAGCCCCTCTGTGTTGGTCGCTTTGTCACATTCTGGATAAATGAAGTGGAGACACTTTTTAGATAAGGAAACGGAAGCTCAGAGAGGTCAGTGTGAGTTGTGTCAAGCACATGGCCATCAGAAAAGCTAGGGCGCGCGGAGCGAAAGGGGGTGGCGGCGGAAGCCTTTGCCCAGGGGCACACGTGGAAACCCGGGGATACAGCCCCTAGTTGGGGGGGTGACTTCTGGCCGGGGCCGGAGTGGGTAGCCTGGAGACAGAGCCCCCGGAGCGGGTACAAAGACAGGCCTGTCCCTGGGGCTGGGGCGGAGCCGGGTCTCGGAGGCCCGCAGACGCACCCGGGGTGGGGCGGCGGGGGGTTTGCGGTGGGGTCCGCGCGTCGCGAAGCCGGTGGCAGGTGCCACGCGCTTTTCGGTTGGGCAGCTCCCCTGCGGGATCCGCTAGCTGACGGTCCCCGGGATGAAGGGGAACACGGGCGGGACAGGCTAGAGCCGAGACCCGAAGATCGATTGGCGCCTCCGCCCACCTCCCCTCCACGCCTTCCTGAAAGTTAGGTCCGAACTGCTCCTGGATCCAAACTCGTAGAAGGTAAAACGGATTTCAGCTCTGTGCCCGCCCCAACTGTTCCACCCCAAACACTATGGTCGTATCTACGAGCCCGAGACAGAATCAAGTTTTATTTATTTATTTTTTTGTAGAGACAGTCTCACTTTATCGCCCTCAGTAGAGCGCTGTGGCGTCACAGCTCACAGAGCAACCTCCAATTCCCGGGCTCAAGCGATTCTCTTGCCTCAGCCTCCAGAGTAGCTGGGACTACAGGCGCCCACCCCAACGCTCGGCTATTCAGAATCAAGTTTTAAAAAGAGGGTCTGTAATTCTCACCCGCGTCTCTTCCTACCCATCAATTGCTGCACCAGCTCTTCTTTTGATGTCTTAATTACTTTGATTTTGTTTATACATTTTTATTAGAAACTCTGTGTTAGGTCTTGTGTAACGTACAAAGACAGGAGAGTCACTTTGCCCGGCAAAGACTTAACATTGAAAAAGAAGATAGAGACGCGAAAAATACACTGTAAAAGGGTAAACCAGCGGAACCACAAAATATAAAAATAATTTAATTTAGTGTCATTGTAAAGCTTTTAAAAATTCTGAAATAAGAATATACTTTAGTATCATATTATGTCTTACGAAAGAAAGATCATGTAGGAAAGAGCGGAAAGGAAAAAAAAATTGGAAAAGAATTAAACAGACAATGTTAAGGAAAGAGATCTAAAAGGGTTAAAAGAAAAGCATCTAAACATTACTCACAGCTCAGATAGGCAGTCATAAACATGTGTCTGTTTGTCTGTTACACAGCTTTGAAAAGTTTGTGCATGTATATTATATATATATTTAAGTATATATAATATATATATTATATATATTTAAGTAAGTTTATATTAAAAATAATATGTTTATATATAAACTTATAAGAAAAGTAGAAATAGTGGAAGAATAGAAATACATAAAATCACTAATCATAGAGAAATATTAAGATTTATAAGATTTCTGCTACAGATATAATCGGTTTGATTTTGCAATCATAGGTATATTTGCAGTCTTCTGCAATTATAGGTATAAAGGATGGGTTGAAATTATAGAAAAAACAGAAGGTTTGGAGGTTTGGCAGCCTTATCTTATTCCCAATTCGGTAACTGAGGAGTTGATTCCCCTCAGGAAATTTACTTACAACCATTTCCCTAAGCCTCAGTTTTCTCATCCTTATCATGGAGATATTTGGTTCTGTTTTGTGGGCTTGTTTGAGATTTAAGATATTGTAAATCACTTAGCCCAATTGCCCAGCTCTAAAAAAGTAATAGGTATTATTAATAATTAGTTTCTGTTAATCCCCTATTTGTCTTGCTGGTTAATTGACTTAAAGGATTAGATTTCAGCCAACAGTCCTAGTTCCACTCCTGGCTCCATGTATAATACTTAAAACTTACAAGTTCTTGGCAAATTTAAATGAAATTATACTTCTTTTCATAGGCATTTGTATCTTGGGGGTAAACTGATTACAATCCAGATAGACAAAATTAACTTGAGAGGCACCTGCAAACAAGAGATGTGCTGAAGCAGGAAAAATAAGTGAATTTCTCTCCTCCATGATTACTGTCCAGTAATTATTATAGCAGGGTACGGATAACACATTTTTCTTTGGTAATAGCCAACATCCATATAGTAGGTCTTGGTTTAGGAAGTACTTTTCACATGATCTGACTCAGAGTTGCTGACTCCTTTGCCCTCGTCCTTCCTCCTGATCGCCAGTTATTTTTTTCACTTTGCAAAAGGAGCAGTCAACAGGTCAACAGAAAAGTCCACAGAAAATAGCCGGCTTGACACCATCGGTGCCATAAAGGTCAAGCTGAAAGTGGTTTCCCCATCCGCACACTCTGCTCCTGACCCAATCCAAAGAGCAGGCCAAGGACCTAGCGGCTCCTGGCCTTCTGGTAAACAAAAAATAATTGCTAGTTCTGATCTCTCCATGCCACCCAGGGACACAGTTCACCAGCCCTTGCTCCCAGTATTTGTCCAAGGTGGGCGGGGAGGAGGTGGGAAAAAAAGTTTGCAAGGCATTGGGTCTGAGACAGCCTGTCTAAACGCCTCATATGCGTGGGAGAGGTAAGCTTAGCTTGTTATCTCCCACTGAAATAATCTGGAAATCCATTTTCACTGGGTTGTAGAGAGGGTTATTGTGAGTGCAAATTGCTTCGAATAATATCTGGTAGATAGTGTTACTGTTAACTTTGTTCAGGATCGATCTAGAATTAGGATTGGACCTTATAAAACTCCACTCTCCTTTCCCCACTTTCCTGGAGCTTAGAAGTTTAAGAATCTAAATGAAAATGAGCCAGGTCCCCTAAATTTGCACTGATATTGCTGAAAGGTTCCTCTCAAATGACCAGAACTCTCCGATGGGGGGTTCTCATGAAAGCTAGTTGTCAGTTACGTCCTCATTCTCCTCAAATGCTGTTGTTTATTCATAAGCCAGAGCAGACCAGAAAGAGAACAGATCTGGACAGTATCTACCCTGAAGAAAGCATAAGTGATCTCTTCTCTCTCCATCAGCCTACTATAAAAAGGCACCTTGCACACATCACGTTTGAAAATTGAAGCAAGCCCACAAGGAAGGCATTATTGTCTATGCTTGATAAAAGACTACAGTGCACTGAGGTCAATTCTCCGCATATAAAAGACAGTGCTATTAAGAGTCAGGGGCCGCAGTCAAACCTTCCTGCCCCTCCCCAACTCTTCCCACAATTAGCAAAGGAACCGTCAGAAATGTCAACAGAAAAGACCTACTGCCTCTGAGAGGACACTCGTCAAAAGACCCAACTCAGTGGCCACATATGGGTGTATAAATTCTGGAGGAATACAAGAATTAACTAAATCAATCAGTGTGGTGTTCACTTGGGAGAACAGCGCATTCTTCACTCGTGTGCCTTAGTTTATGCCATGGATATCTCAAATCTAACATGTTCCAAACTGAGCCTATGATCTTCACAACCACACCCATTGCCTTCTCTGTCTCTGTTGATAGCAACTCCATCCTTACTTCTGTTCTCATGCTCCACACCAAACTACAAACCAAGCCTGCAGGCTCTCCCTTCAAAGTGTATCTAGAGTCAGACCACCTCCATTTCTACTCTAAGGGACCCCCTTGGCTCCTGCCTCCTGGTGGCTGTAGCCTCCTAATAGGTGTGTCCCTCTGTGACCCTCATCCCTGTCTACAGCCTCTTCTCAGCTCAGCAGTCAGATTCATTCATTGAGTCTCCATTTCCCTAAGTGACTTATAGAGCCCTGGTAATCTTGAACTTATTAATAATATCTCTCGGGCTCATCTATCACTCTCCCTGCTGTCCACTGCACTTTGTCCCGCTATTCTTCTCACTGCTCCTGAAACACACCAGGCATCTTCCCCCACCTAGAATTCTCTTACCCAGATGCCTACACTCCGGCAGCACTTACTGCCCAAAGGCTGTGTTTATTAACTTACCTGCCGATTCCACAAGGCAGACACTCCTCGTAGTACCCCTGTTGAAAAGTAGGGAAATTGAAGCATGAAAGGTACATGCTCTTAATTATTTAGTCAATTCCTCCTCTAAAAAGGATGACTTTTACATCTCTGATATTTCTGAGCTCTTTGTATTTCTTACCTGTCAGAAGTTGGATTTGAACATGTATTTAAAAATATGAATTTTCAGGCTCGGCACCTGTGACTTAAGGGGCTAAGGCGCCAGCCACATACACCTGAGCTGGTGGGTTCGAATCCAGCCCAGGCCTGCCAAACAATGGCGGCTGCAACCAAAAAATGGCGGGGCATTGTGGCAAGCGCCTGTAGTCCCAGCTACTTGGGAGGCGGAGGCAGGAGACTCGATTGAGCCCAGGAGTTGGAGGTTGCTGTGACTTGTGATGCCATGGCACTCTACCTAGGGCAATAGCTTGAGGCTCTGTCTCAAAAAAAAAAAAAAAATATATATATATATATATATGTGAATTTTCAGGGATTTGCTATCCAATCCAATTATTTTCCCTTACTTTTGGTACAGAGCCTTTGATTAGCCATCCTGCTATTTTTATTTTGCACCACAAAGACATTCGTAGGCTTTGACTTTTTTCTGGTTGGAAAGAGAACTTTATAATCTCTTAAGAACAACTGGTCCCCTGGCTCTCCCTCCCCACCACTTTTTTAACCAATCCTTTATTCACTAATAGAGGGATGTATGCATATGGAAATATAACAAACAACTCCTGGCGAATGCTGACTGGGTTCACATGCTCTCTGAGTGATAGAAGAGACGGGATTAGAGCAGACATCTGCTCTTAGCCGTTGACTTAAAGGGATAGAACTTCAAGTTTTTCTGTGAGTGAAAAAGTGCTGGATCCCACAGCTAAAGATGCTCACTGCAGAGAGACTTTTAGGATAAAGGGACTAGGAGTTGGGAGGGGAGTGAATTTAGATAGATAAAAGGATGGAAGGAAGAAAAGTGTGACAAGGGTGGGGATGGGTGCAAACTGTAAAACTAAGACAATCCTTGCATTCTTAAAATTAGCCATCCATATTCTGAATCCATATCATACCACAGATTGTCACCAGTTTTCACTTATCGTCTACCTATAAGAATGAATATAATGCCTATGAAAAAATCTTCAGTCATTTGAAAAGTATAATGTCAATAATATAGTTTTTTAGTTAACTTTTTCTCTTTTATATACTTTAACACAATTTCTCAACTCTTTTTTACTGGAATGAAAATTATATGCTAATTATTAAATATTAGCACTTCTGTTCTTATACTCCATACCAAACCATAACCCAAGTCTGCAGGCTCTCCCATCAAAGTGTATCTAGAATCAGACCACTTCCCTTACTATTCTAAGGGATCCCCTAATAGGTGTGTCCCTCTGTGACCCTCATCTCTGTCTACAGCCTCTTCTCAGCTCAGCCGTCAGACTGATTCATTGGTTGAGTCTCCATTTCCCTGAGTAAGTGACCTACAGAACCCTAGTAATCTTGTATCTAGAGGGTAAACTAATTACAGTCCAGATAGGCAAAATTACCTTGAGAGGCCCCTGCAAACAAGAGATTTGTTGAAGCAGGAAAAATGAGTGGATTTTTTTTTTCTTTTTGGCCATTCCTTAAATTTTGCAGCTAAGGTGAGTATCTTAATCACCTAACCCTAATCCCAAACCTGTTAAAAACAAAAGGAAAGATTGTATCAGATTATCAGAGATAATCATTACTAATCTTTGGTCAACAGCTTTTCAAACACCTCTCAGATTCTTGGATCCATTTTTTATCCACAATATTTCTACTCTTATAATATACTATATAATGAACAGAGGCAAATTGTGACTATAGCATCATTTTAAGGGGCGATTTGGCAATTCACTTTATGGGTGTACAGATGTTATTTGGTCAAATCCTAGTTATTAAATAACACTGAGCAAATATTATGCACATAATTTCTTGTTCACTTGTCTGATTATTTTCTTGGGTTGGGTTAAGTTCCCAAGAATTGGAATTGCTGGGTCAAAGCGTTTGTACACTGCTCTTAAGAGCCCTGAAGGCTACTGGAAGTCATTGGCTGTTGAACTTAGTCCTTCTATAAGATGTTTACAGAATTTTAAAAAATGTTTTTCCTTTTCTTTGGACAGGGCCAGGAGACAAAATGTCATCAAATTTATTCCCGGCAGAACAGAATTCTGCAGGTAAAAATCAATTGTTAAGTTTTTGTTTTGTACCCAGTACAGTTAGGCTCTATAGCAAATTGGAAGAGTTAGAGAAAAGGAGTCTAACTTAGCATAAGAGGTAGAGAGTTTGTAAACTATCTGCTGGGAAGAGTCTGTTTTACTTTTTACTTAAAAAAAAAACCAACTTAAAAAAAATTTCAAATCATGGGATGCATTAAATGGCCATATTTTAGCCAGATTGCTACCATCTCTCATGACATGAATCACTTAACTCAATTATTAGTCATAATAAAAGGACATGAATAACTAAACTTTATCAAAATCTCTTCATTTTCACTACTGTATAATATCACGTAACATGAATGTACCACAGTTTTTTATTAGCTCTTCTGTGGGTATTCAGATTGTTTTCAGGCACACCCAGAAATAATGTTTAATCTGGGCACCCCTTGGCCCAGTCCAGTTAACACATAAAATTAACTATCAGAGCCATGTAGGCCCAGGTCCCTTGGCATCCTCAATCTCTATTGCCCACTCTGTTGGCTGTGCTCTTCCATAGTAATGCTGTCCCCAAACCCTGCTACCTCAACTCAGCACTCTCTACTACAGGTTTTGTAAGGCCTGAAATGTCATGTGCTGTCCTGACATCTTGGGACCTCACAGGGCCCAAGGCCCCAGAGGTCTAACCATTAGTTCCCTTGCTCTTACCACACAGACTCTACCTGGCAGGAAAGGGTCCCTACCTGGTCAGCTCCCCTATCAGCTGCACCACCTGTGCTCCACCTGGTCTTCAACCAAATGGGGTTCATTTCCCTGCCAGTCCACAAAATTTTTCAAACAATCACATCTTCCTTTGGGAACCAGAGTCCCACCTCACCCTTTTGTTACTACAAAATTCCCTTCCCACAAGCGGTGGGTGGTTCACTGCTCCTGAGCGCAGTCCCCGCATTGTGGGTAGGGTTCTCCTCCCCTAAGAGAGTAGCTGTGACTAATAAACCGCTGTCGATCTCATCTGTCCAATGTTGGGCATCAGGTATTCTGTTATCTCACACAATTTAGCACAGGGGATCCCTGTGTCAGCATCAGGCTGAATAGGAGATTATGGAAACACTCCTTGCTCTGTGTTAAACCCCAGGCTTCCATTCTGATTTTCTCTGTCTCTAACCCTTGACCTACAAAAAAGGAAAGTGTCTGGGGTTTTGACAACCACTGCCTCCTTCTCAACCGAACCCCTGAGCAAATAGCCACATCTCAGGTACTTCTGGTCCACTAATTCTTTAAGCGCTCATCCACTAATTCTTAGCTCTGGCTGTACATCACAGCCACCTGGGGGGAGGCTCTCAAAATAATCCTATGCTGGCCAGTCATGATGACTTCCACCTGTAATCCTAGCACTGTGGGAAGCCAAGGTGGGAGGATCACTTGAGGTCAGGAGTTCAAGACCAGCCTGAGCAAGAATGAGACTTTGTCTTTAAAAAAATAGAAGAATTAGCCAGGTGTTATGGCAGGAACCTGTCATCCCAGCTACTTGGGAGGCTGAGGCAGGAGAATGACTCTAACTGGGATTTGAGGTTGTAGGGAGCTATGAGGATGCCACTCTAGCCTGACAGAGCAAGATCCTGTCTCTGAGAGAAGTGAAAAAAAAAAAATTCAGTGCAGATACTGGCTTGACCAGTTAAGTCTGAGTCTCTGAGGACAGAGTCAGAGTGAGTCCAGTGATTGAGAGTTGGAACCACCGAGTTCCTTCACGAGCCTTCTGCTTGCTGGGAGGATGCAGAGCCTTTTCATAAGGTAGAGATGAATGAGGGGTGTGGGTGGGGAACGTGTCCTCTGGCACGATCTCTCTTTCTCTGGTTTAAGGTGTTAGGTCCCAGCTCCCAGTAGTCCTGCCTTGGCTCGGACTACTCGTATTTGCAAAACGGAGATTTCCATCCCCCTTACCTCCTCACCACCGCCACTCTCAGCATTAGAAAGCAAGAAATAGGCTCGGCACCCATAGCACAGTGGTTACAGTGCCAGCTACATACACCAAAGGTGGCAGGTTCGAATTTGGCCCCGGCCAGCTAGACAACTGCAACAAAAAAATAGGCAGGCATTGTGGCTGGCACCTGTAGTCCCCACTACTTGGGAGGCTGAGGTAAAAGAATCGCTTAAGCCCAAGAGTTTGAGGTTGCTGTGAGCTGTGACTCCACAGCACTCAACCAAGGGTGACATAGTGAGACTCTGTCTCAAAAAAAAAAGAAAAAGAAAGAAAAAGACTTTTTGTCATTTCAAATTTTGTGAATAAAACAAGAAATCCCCCCACCCCCGCCAAAAAACCCCAGAAAATCCATTCAGAAATTGAACTGACCTTTTTCTTTTTCTCTCTCTCTCTTCCTGGCATGTCTTGTTTTTTTTGATTCAGTATCCAAGTCTGTGTATTCTGTATCTCGTGTATTCACAGATAACATGCAACCATCACTACAGTGGATTTTAGAACATTTTCAGCACCCCCAAAGGAAGCCTTGCATCCTTTAGCCATCACCTGCAGGCCCCATCTCCTAGCCTTCAGCGACCACTAATCTACTTTCTGCCTCCGTGGATTTGCCAATTCTGGATATTTTATACAAATGAAAGTATATAATATGTCGGCCTCTGTCACTGGCTTCTTTCACCGAACACGTTTCCAGTGTTGATTCATGCTGTGGCGTGTTTTGTGCTTCATTTCTTCCTATGGCCAAATGATAATTCACCACGTGGATATTCTCCTTTTGTTTATCATTCATCACTCGATGGATATTTGGGCTGTTTCTATCTTTTGGCTATTATGAACCCTACTGCTTTAAACATTCATGCACAAGTTTGGGAGTGAATGTGTTTTCATCTCTCTTGGGTGTATTCTGGCAGTAGAATTGCTAAATTACATAGCAAGTGTGGGTTCATCTTTTTGAGGAACTGCCAGACTTTACCAAAGTGACTGCACCATTTGCATTGCCCCAGTGTGTTTGGGTCCAGTTTTTCCACTTCTTCTCCAGCACTTGTTATTATCTTTAACTTTCTTTTCTTTTTTTTTTTTTTTTGAGATAGAGCCTCAAGCTGTCGCCCTGGGTAGAGTGTCGTGGCATTACAGCTCACAGCAACCTCCAATTCCTGGGCTCAAGCAAGTCTCCTGCCTCTGCCTCCCAAGTAGCTGGGACTACAGGCGCC
>CAUYON010062819.1:0-16840 GCA_963573935.1 Arctocebus calabarensis | reverse complement strand
AGCTCACAGCAACCCCCAATTCCTGGGCTCAAGCGAGTCTCTTGCCTCCACCTCCCAAGTAGCTGGGACTACAGGTGCCTGCCACAGCACCCGGCTATTTTTTGGCTGCAGCTGTCATTGTGGTTTGGTGGGCCCAGGCTGGATCCGAACCTGCCAGCTCAGGTGTACATGGCTGGCGCTTTAGCCGTTGAGCCACAGGCGCCAAGCCAGAGATAGAGAATCTTAAGGGAAGCAGAGATTGGCTACCTTACTTTGCTCCTTTCTTGTCCTATTCTAAACTTTTTTCCCTTTTCCTCTCCCTCCTGTGCAGGGTTTGGGGGCAGTGGCTCTCAGGTAGACTCTGCCCGTATGAACCTGGCCTCCTCTTTTGTGAATGGCTTTGTGAATGCAGCTTTTGGCCAGGACAAACTGCTGACGGATGATGGCAACAAATGGCTTTATAAGAACAAGGACCATGGTATAATTCTGTTCTTATTTTATCTTTTGTATTGCTTTGTTCACTCTTTTTGTCCTCCTAGAGTCATATTTTTATCTGACAAGGGATCCTTTATAACAGTTTCCTTGGGGAAGGACCATTTTAGGTCTGATAGATTCTTCCTTGGTATAGGAATGTTGAGTGCAGCTGCATCTCTTGGCATGATTTTGCTGTGGGATGTGGATGGCGGCCTCACCCAGATTGACAAGTACCTGTACTCCTCTGAGGACTACATCAAGGTTGGTCTGAGCACAGCCCACTTGGGAGATTTCCCTTTGTCATGTTCTAGTGCCAAGTAGTGCCTTCCTTTGACTGATAAGGTGTACCCAGTTTTTAAATCCAGTTGAAGTAGGTATGAAGACCCATGTTGCATCCTTTGTGGTGAGGAAGGTAGAGTCTCCTGAGTGAAAAATCTGTTTGTTCTTTGTAGTCAGGAGCTCTCCTTGCCTGTGGCATTGTGAACTCTGGGGTCCGGAATGAGTGTGACCCTGCTCTGGCATTGCTCTCAGACTATGTTCTTCACAACAGCAATACAATGAGACTTGGCTCCATCTTTGGGTAAGGTTTCTCACTTTGTCTGATAACACTAAGCCTGTAAGCTCTGAAGAACAGGAACTGGGTCCTTTTCACTTTTATATTGACAAAGACTACTACTGTGTTTATTGACTACTGTGTATTTGACTCTTGGTGAATGTTTGTTGAAATGGTGAATGAACAATCTTCTTTTTGTTCTTTACTTGCCTTGTCCTTGATATGTGTTGGGGATGCCTGTCCGTGGATTTTGCAGGCTAGGTTTGGCCTATGCTGGCTCAAATCGTGAAGATGTTCTAACACTGCTGCTGCCTGTGATGGGAGATTCCAAGTCCAGCATGGAGGTGGGTACTGTCAATACTTAGGGTTGGTAGGGAAGGTGCGGTGAGTTACTCTCTATGACAAACAATGAGAAAGAAGGTGTGTGTGTGTGTGTGTGTGTGCGCGCGCGCGCGTGCGCCCATATGTGTTTGTGTGTGTAAGAGGGTATTACCCCAGTGAAATTCCTTAGAACTGGGATTCCATGCCTCTGGTTAGTAGTGAGATCTAGCCCTGTCTGGAAGAACTATCTGGATTACAGTGGGGAGTAACTTAATGCAGCTTGGGATTGATGATTCTCACTGAGTGTTTCAGTTATTGGCTGACCTTAAATTTTCCTATGTTTGTGGAGTTGTTTTAGTGATGAATAAATACAGTATGGTGGCCAAAAGCATAGGTTTTATAGTCAAAAAGGCCTGAGTTCAAATCCTGCCACCTTTGCTTATACACAGTGTGATCTTGAACAAGTAACTTGGTCTCTATAAGGCCTCATTTTTCTATCATTAAGAGGGCATGGGTGGCGCCTGTGGCTCAGTGAGTAGGGCGCTGGCCCCATATACTGAAGGTGGCGGGTTCAACCCCAGCCTCAGCCGAACTGCAAAACAGAAAAATAGCTGGGCGTTGTGGTGGGCGCCTGTAGTCCCAGCTACTCTGGAGGCTGAGGCAAGAGAATTGCCTAAGCCCAGGAGTTGGAGGTTGCTGTGAGCTGTGTGATGCCATGGCACTCTACTGAGGGTGATAAAGTGAGACTCTGTCTCTACAAAAAAAAAAAAAAGGGCAGAACAACAGCAGGACCTGTTACCAGGGGGTTGTTATGTTAATGTGTGCAAAACAGGTGGCATAATAACTGGCATATAGTAAGTACTTGATAAATAGTGGCTGATAATGTTTTTCTTTTCTTTTTTCCTGAGACAAGGTTTTGCTCGACACTCAAGCTACAGTGCTGTGGCCTGGTCATAGTTCACTGCAGCCTGCAACTCCTGGGCACAAGTGATCTCTTGCTTCAACCCCTGGGTTCCCACTTTATCTGCCAAAGTATATTGTTTTTTTTTGAGACAGAGCCTCAAGCTGTCACCCTGGACATCATAGCTCACAGCAACCTCCAATTCCTGGGCTCAAGTGAGTCTCGTGCCTCCACCTCCCAAGTAGCTGGGACTACAGGCTCCCGCCACAACACCTGGCCATTTTTTGGTTGCAGCCTTCATTGTTGTTTGGCGGTCCCAGGCTGGATTCGAACCCGCCAGCTCAGGTGTACGTGGCTGGCGCCTTTGCCTGTTGAGTCACAGGTGCCGAGCCGCAATATTGTTATTATGACTTACCATAAAAAAGGGATTACTACCTACTTGTATTAGGGAGAATATCTTACAGTGGTCTAAAAGTTTTCTGTTTGTTTGTTTGTTTTGGTAGAGTCAGATATCTTGAGCTAAGACAGATAAAGAAGTACAAAGGGTGCCAAAAAGTGTATACACATTTTATTTTATTTTGTTTTTTTAATTTATTTTTTTGAGCCAAAATGGTATTTGTTGCCCTCGGTAGAGTGCCTTGGCGTCACAGTTCATAGCAACCTCAAACTCTTGGGCTCAAGTGATTCTTTTGTCTCAGGCGCTGGCCACAATGCTCAGCTATTTTTAGAGATAGGGTCTTGCTCTTGCCCAGACTGGTCTCCAAACTGTGAGCTCAGACAATCCACTGGCCTCAGCCTCCCAGAGTGTTAGGATTACAGGGCTGAGCCACTGTGCTCGGTTTACACATTTTAAGAAAGGGAAAAAATGATTAAAATTGTAATATTCAGTACGTATCAGTATTGAAAGATGAATACAGGTCATATTGAGCACCTCTTGTAATTGCAGAAGTCAATTGTTATTTGAGCATTACAAATTTATTAATTTTTTCCTTTTTTAAACTGTGTATACATTTTTTTGGGCACCCTCTGTATTTCAACAACTTATTATGAATAATACTGATTCTCTTACTTCTAGGTGGCAGGTGTGACAGCTCTAGCCTGTGGAATGATAGCAGTGGGATCTTGCAATGGAGATGTCACTTCTACTATCCTTCAGACTATCATGGAAAAGTCAGAGACTGAGCTCAAGGACACTTATGCTCGTTGGCTTCCTCTTGGATTGGGACTTAACCACCTGGGTGAGAGGAACATCTCTCTATTTGGGCAAAAGGCTAACAGGAACTGGGAGGGTTTGTGTGTCAGGCTGTGCTGCATGGAAGCAGGTGTCCTCTGATCCCTTGAATCTATCCTGTAGGGAAGGGTGAGGCCATTGAGGCAATCCTGGCTGCATTGGAGGTTGTGTCAGAACCATTCCGCAGTTTTGCCAACACACTGGTGGATGTGTGTGCCTATGCAGGTCTGTGTATTTGTTACTCTGTCTCGTGCTTCCCCAGTAACTCCGCACTTCTGTCAGTCCTTTTTTTGAGGTTGTTTCTTCTTTCTTATTCTGAACTGCTTTAGATTGTTGAGGCTTCTCTGATTTCCAAGTAAACTTTTCATTGGTGCCTTCTCATTTCTACCCTTTTTACCCTTACCACCTTGCTACAGGCTCTGGGAATGTACTGAAAGTGCAGCAGTTACTCCACATTTGTAGTGAACATTTTGACTCCAAGGAAAAGGAAGAAGACAAAGATAAGAAGGAAAAGAAGGACAAGGACAAAAAGGAGGTTCCTGCTGACATGGGAGCACATCAGGTTATGTGGGCAGTTAGGCACTCTCAGAGTGAGGGCCTGAGAAATAATAAGCATGTAGTGGGTTGGGGGAGCTGGGTTTAGTTCTGTCTTAGATCCCTTCTGGATACTGCTATGTATTGAAATGGCATGAGACTGGCTTTTGTACCTGAGGGAGGAAAGGTGTTCCCCATGGGATGGCTTTTTATTCTTTTTTTTTTTTTTTTGAGACAGAGCCTCACTGTGGTCACCCTGGTAGAGCTATGTCACCCATAGCATTACAGCTCACAGCAACCTCAAACTCTGGGCCTAAGTGATTCTCTTGCCTCAGCCTCCCAAGTACCTGGAACTACAGGTGCCTGCCACAACACTAAGCTATTTTTAGAGACAAGGTCTCGCTCAGGCTCAGGCTAGTCTCAAATGTGTGAGCTCAGGCAATCTACTTGCCTTGGCCTCCCAAGGCTGGGAATACAGGCGTGAGCCACTGCGCCTGGCCCAGATTGCTTTTTATTCTTAGATGAGAATTAAATCAAGGGTGACTGCTTTTTGTTCCTTGAGCTTATTTGGGTTCCACTGTCTCTTCATGTGTAGGGAGTGGCTGTTCTGGGGATTGCCCTTATTGCTATGGGAGAGGAGATTGGTGCAGAGATGGCACTACGAACCTTTGGCCATTTGGTGAGTATAGCATGAAGATGTTACAATATACTGGTTTTGGGCTCGGTGCCTGTAGCTCAGTAGTATAGGGTGCCAGCCACATACACTGAGGCTGGCGGGTTCCACCTGGCTCAGGCCTGCTAAACAACAATGACAACTACAACAAAAACATAGGCATTGTGGTGGGCGCCTGTAGTCCTAGCTACTTGGAAGGCTGAGGTAAGATTGCTTAAGCCCAAGAGTTTGAGGTGGTTGTGAACTGTGACGCCACAGCATCCTACCGAGAGTGACATGGTGAGACTCTATTTCAAAAAATAAATAAATAAATAACCAATATACTGACTTTGGTGGCCTGACGTTCCCAAAGGAGACTTTCCTGATTGTTTTTCTTGGTGAAGTGGTCTTTTGTTATGCCTTTTCTGTAAAAGTGAAGGCCCTCTTTCACCCATTCGTTCATGCCTATAACTGAATTGTTCTTCCTATTTTCCCTTATACTGTCATTTTCTTTGATCACCAGCTGAGATATGGGGAGCCTACACTCCGGAGGGCTGTCCCTTTAGCACTGGCACTAATATCTGTTTCAAATCCACGACTTAACATCCTGGATACCCTAAGTAAATTCTCTCATGATGCTGATCCAGAAGTTTCCTATAACTCCATCTTCGCTATGGGCATGGTGGGCAGTGGTAAGTATCAGGCATAAAAAGATTGTAAGCAGATTTAGGGGGGGAGATTTGAGGCCTTATTTTCAAGCCTTTTTAATGCTTAACATTTCCAGGTACCAATAATGCCCGTCTGGCTGCAATGCTGCGCCAGTTAGCTCAATATCATGCTAAGGACCCCAACAATCTGTTCATGGTGCGCTTGGCACAGGTAAAGAATAGAACTCTTCTTAGAGTATATGAAGGGAAGTATCTGTGGTGAGGTAGGGGAACATGGAATTTTGCCCTGGAGGGAAGATAAGAACAAGTTCTGGGATTTCTGTTTAGCTGGGGTAGGTGATAACTACTGAGATGTGACTCCTTACCTCCACTTTCCTCTATTTTTTTCAGGGTCTGACACATTTAGGAAAGGGCACACTTACCCTCTGTCCCTACCACAGTGACCGGCAGCTTATGAGTCAGGTGGCTGTGGCTGGGCTGTTAACTGTGCTTGTCTCCTTCCTGGATGTTCGAAATAGTGAGTTCCTCTCAAAATCTTACATTATGGTGCATAGTACAGTGTCTTCAGGCCTACTAGGGCCACTGTGGTAATTAAGGATCAAGAATCCACATCAGTTCTGTACCACTCTGGGTTCCTGAGGTTCTTTGGGCTTGTGATGGACCACAGCAGACATTTGTCTCCCACATTTTTGATCTGGTCCAAAGATATTTGAGGACTATTAAGCCCAGCATTTGCTCCTAGGTGGAGAAAAGCGATTTGCCAGTCCAAGGGTTATAAGCAAAGTGAGGTAGGGGTATCTCTGGTTAGCAGTAGGGTATATGAGGGGAGGGATATGGGTTCAGGTGTATGACTGAGGGATTATAAGGACATGCTTGAGGTGGGCTCCCAGGTTCTGGCTAGTCCTGCTCTACTATCACTAACTGTTTTTGTCTGTTTCTTTCAGTCATTCTAGGCAAATCACACTATGTATTGTATGGGCTGGTTGCTGCCATGCAGCCCCGAATGTTGGTCACATTTGATGAAGAGCTGCGACCATTGCCAGTGTCTGTCCGTGTGGGCCAGGTAAGGGATTGAATAGAGGGGAGGGTTTAGGCTATATTCTAGAACTTAGAGAATACATATATACTTATGTCTCTAAAACTTGTTTGGGCATTGGGTTATTGCTCTTCTCCCATCTGGAGTTCCTTCTTTTCAATTTTTTTTACCCTATAGGCAGTGGATGTGGTGGGCCAGGCAGGCAAACCGAAGACTATCACAGGGTTCCAGACACATACAACCCCAGTGTTATTGGCCCATGGGGAACGGGCAGAATTGGCCACCGAGGAGTTTCTTCCTGTTACCCCCATTCTGGAAGGTTTTGTCATCCTTCGGAAGAACCCCAACTATGATCTCTAAGTGGCCCTCCAGGGCCCTGAGCTATAGCTAATGTGTCAGCGGGCCATGCTTCCTGCTGCCAGGCTGGACACTGTCTCAGACCTTTGAGGGAATTGTTACCTCCTGTTGTTTTGTTACTGAGTGAGATAACCTTATTGAATAAAGACCTTTATCCCCAAGGTCTCTCTGTCTGCTTTCTGGGGTATGATGGCCAGAGGCTAGATTGGGGTGGGGAGTGGATGTGAGAGGGCATTGTTTGGAGCAACTGTGAGCCCAGGCTAGCAGGGAGGCTGCCCTGAATGGAAACAACTAAAGCCCCTTTCCCTTCTTTCGTTCTTTTATAATCATCTTCTGTTTTCATTTTCCTTTGAGAAGCTGGTAAATGTAATGGAGCTTCATTCTAGGAGATGGATATACACAAATTTTCATACAAACTCTTACAGATAACTTTCCAAGGGGCTTGTGGATCCTGTAACACCACCCCTGCAAATACACACTCTTCAAGGAGTCATTATCTAACTTTGGGTTAAGGATGGCCAAGAGGAGGCTACCCCATACTTTTCTTTGTTGCTGAATGAAAAAAACATTTTACTTTCTGTGATCCTCTGAATTTAACTTTAGAATAGTGGCTGGTGCTTAATAGACCTGTAAATGTAAAAGTATAACTTAAACATGCTTCTGAGACTTCACAATGACTTTGAAAGTTAGGTATTATACCCATATTTTGGTGAGTAATATGAAATTTGGAAGGGTTCAGTAACTTGCTCAAAGTCACCTAAGTGGTGAAGTCAAAGATTGGGATCTTAGTCCATCTGACTACAACATGCCCTTAATTCACTATTTTCATCTGTCTCTGGAGCCTTGGAGACTTAAGGGTTCCATTCTAGTCCAAGGCCTTAGCTAGCTACAGAAGCAGCTGCAACTTTGGGTTGAGTCATCTGTACTTGGCAAAATATATAAAAGCTTGAAGCCCTGGACTTGGGAGTCAGCAGACTTGTCAAGCCCCTTTAATAAGACTGCTGTAATCAAGTCAGCATGTGTGATGAACCTCTGCTATTGTTTAATGTGGATATAGTAGTCGCCTTCCCTGATTTCCAGTGATGGTGATGTTAAAATAAGTTGTCAAATAAAACATAAGTAAAAAGACAGTTCTCTAGCCTGGCGTTGTGGCGGGCGCCTGTAGTCCCAGCTACTCGGGAGGCTGAGGCAAGAGACTCGCCTAAGCCCAGGAGCTGGAGGTTGCTGTGAGCTGTATGATGCTATGGCACTCTACTGAGGGCAATAAAGTGAGACTCTGTCTCTTCAAAAAAATAAAAAATAAAATAAAATTTAAAAGATAGTTCTCTATAAAATCATAATTTGGATGATTGTGCTTTAGAATAAGACAGTTTCAAAGTGACTCTTTGCTTTTCATGTTCAGTCATTCATTCAGCAATGAATATCAATGGAACCCAGCTCTGCATCGGACATTATTCAAGTTTGTGGAGATGCAGATATAGGAAAAAACCCCACTATCCTCAAAAAGCTTAATGTAATGGAAAAGAAAATCACATGAAAACAATTTTGATGTATTGTGGTTGTGAACAAGGGGTCGCTGAAATGGGGCCACAGTGGGTAAGTCAGGAGAGACTTTTTGAGGAAGCTTATACTTGGAGGAAGATGAATTTATCCAGAGGAAAACAGGGTAGGATATAGCAAAGGGAGTAGCAACAGCCAGGAAGTCCTTGAGGAAAAGCTATTTGTCTTCAGGAACTATGGATAATTTGGTTTGACTATATATACCGGGATCAGGGAAAAGTGAAATAGGTGATAGAGCTAGAGATTCAGGCTAGAGTTTTGTTTGCTAAGAATTTGACAGTATCACTTTCAATGGGGCCCATTGAAAGAAAGCAAGCTTCTGTTATCTGGGTTAGAAAGCTCACCCCAAGGCCTGGAGACCAGGCAAGGGAAATGAATGCCCGAACTAGGGCAGTAGAAGCACGGAGGTGTGTAGGGCACCCGCCACATACACTGAGACTGGCGGGTTCGCCTGGCTGGGCCAGCTAGAGAACAATGACAACTGCAACAACAACAACAAAATATGTGGGTGCCTGTAGTCCCAGCTACTTGGGAGGCTGAGGCAAGAGAATCACTTAAGCCTACGAGTTTGAGGTTGCTTTGAGCTGTGAGGCCACTAACACTCTACCGAGGGCGACATAATGAAACTTTGTCTCAAAAAAAAAGAAAGTGGGGTGTGGTGGAAGGGTAGATATAAGAAAGTTCTTGTTCTTGACAGAGTCTCACTATTGTTGCCGAGGCTAGAGTGTAGTGGCCTCATTATAATTCTCCACAACCTCAAATTCATGGGTTCCCAACAATCCTCTGACCCAACTTCCCAGACTGCTAGGATTATAGGCAGTGAGCCACCATGGCAGAAATTTTATTTTATTTTGAGACAGAGTCTGTCTTTTTTGCCCAGGCATCATAGCTCACAGCAACCTCAAACTCTTGGGTTCAAGTGATTCTCTTGCCTCAGCTTCCCAAGTAGTTGGCAGGTGTCTGCCACAACACTCAGCTATTTTTAGAGACAGGGTCTCCTTATTGCTTAGGCTGGTCTTGAACTCCTCAGGTCAGGCAATCCACCCACCCTCACCTCCCAGAATGCTAGGATTACAGATGTGAGCCACAACACCCGCCTGGAAATTTTTTTAAGATAAAATTAATAGAACTTGATTATGATCCAAACACCAGTAGAACCTAATGTCTGATTAGAGGTGCTTTGTTAGAGAAGGAATGTAGGATGAATCCCAGATTTTCAGTTTGGGTACTGTCCAATGAAAAGGAATACATGAGCAACAATGTTTGAGGGCAAGTTGGACTGGACTGACAAATTCTAACCAGGGAGTTAGTCTGAATTTGTATTAAAACTCAAAACTATCTGACTCAGCAGGTGGATTCAGTTCTAGGATGGTCCCACCTAGCCTCCAGTATCTTTTGGCTGCAAGGCAGGGGGTTTGGGATTGTTTTTCCCCCAATAGAAAAACATTTTGAATTTCCTCTGGTTGGCTTTTGCCCCTCCCTGGGAGTGTCTGATCTTTGTAAACTACAAACCTACTTAACTACTTGCCTAGTTAGAATGTATCAATCTTTTTGTTTGTTTGGAGACAGAAGGTAGAGTACAGTGGCCTTACATAGCTCACTGAAACCTCTCCACTCCTAGGTTCAAGCAATGCCTCATCCTCCCGAGTAGTTGAGACTAAACAGGTGCACAGCTACCATGCCCTGTTAATTTTTCAATTTTTCGGAGAGAGGGAGTCTAGCCATGTTGCCAGGCTGGTCTGGAAATCCTGGGCTAAGTGATCTCCTGTCTCCCACCCTTTCAAAGCGCTTCCATTAGAGATTAGCGGCAGAGCCACCGCACCTGCCAATTTCTTTTGTTAAAGACCTTTCAGTGGTCTAATCTACATTATTTTCAAAGCCCGTATAATTCGTATTGTACCACGATTTCCCTATGATTGAATCATTAATTTCAGTGTCCTCAGCCCCTGGCCAACACTTCACCAAGCACTTTGTATGCACTCAATAAATATTGACTCTAGGTATGAATGAACCAAAGATCGCCTAACAGAAACACAGGTGGGGGTAGGTCTAAGAGTTCCAAAGTTCGGGAGGGGACACGGGGACGGGCAGTGGCTGTCACGTGACGGGGCGGGGCCCGTCCCATGTGCTCCACGGCGCAGGATTCCCGGCGCGACTCCGCCCTCTGCGCCGGTCACGTGGGGGCGCCGGCTGCGCCTGCGGAGAAGCGGTGGCGGCCGAGCGGGATCTGTGCGGGGAGCCGGAAATGGTTGTGGACTACGTCTGTGCGGCTGCGTGGGGCTCGGCCGCGCGGACTGAAGGAGACTGAAGGTAAAGCCGCCATGTCCGGGCCCGACCCGGCCCCCCCACCCCCTCCCCCCGCATCCGCCGCCATCCGGGCCGGGACCGGCCACCCTGCACCGCCGCCCTGACGCCCTGGCCCCGCGGCCTTAGCCGGGGCCCCGGCCCGCCAGGGCCCGATCCCCGGCCCACGTGTGCTTGGCCTGGCCCGGCCTGGCTGCTGGGTGGGGGTGGGGAGCGCGGGGCCGGACTATGCGGGCCTCGCGGGCTGGGAGGGCGCCGGGTTCGCCGACCGAGAAATGCCACCTCGGCCCCACTTCAGGAGGCCCGGCGGCCCATGGGCGCGCAGGCACCGCGGCTCCCGGCCCACCGCCCCCTCCCCCCCTTCGCGGCCGGGCCGCCGGGAAGTGACACGTTGTTCTTTGGCACTGGCCGGCGCTGCGCAGGGAGGGCGCAGGGGAGGGAGGCGGCGGTGGCGGCTGGCAGGGAGGAGCCCCCGGCCCCGCCCGCTCTCCAGACCGACCCTCACTTGCCTGAAACCGGCTCCTCGACGGCCGCCGCCCGCCCGGCCTTTTAGGGCCTGACTCCCATCCTTCCTGGCCTACACTCCTAGGCGGTGGCTGGCTTCGCCTTTGGCCCCGCGTGGGTGCCCCACGCCAGGCGTACCTTGCGTGCCCCTGGGCCAGGCCTCGAACCCGGTGTCCCCGGGTGGGGGGTGGGGACACCACGGCCGAAGCAACTAGCTCCGTTTGTGATCCGGGAGCCTGGTGCCAGCGAGACCTGGAATTTCCGGTCTGGTTGGTCTTGGGCCCCGCGGAGCCAGGTTGATACCCTCACCTCCACCCCAGGCCCTCGGATGCCCAGAACCTGTAGGCCGCACCGTGGACTTATTCTTAATCGAGGGGGTGAGTGAGGGGACTGTTTCAGCAGGCTGGGGGTGGCGGTGTTTGGGGGTGATGTGGGTTTGACAGTGAGTTGGTGGGGACATAGGCTCGATCTTTTCTGCTCCTTCACTCCCTTGGCACCTCCAGGGCTTCTTATTGAACCCAGACCTTGCATCAACCCTTCTCTCACTCTGTTTGCCTTAAGCTTGGGTCCTTTTCTCTTCTTGAGCTCCACTCTTTCCTAACAGGTGTTGGGGGGAACCTGATGTGGCACCAAATGAAATGAACAAAGCTCCACAGTCCACAGGCCCCCCACCTGCCCCATCCCCTGGACTCCCACAGGTAATTAGGGAGGAATTAGCAGGGACTGGGGTGGGGGAGGCCAGACAGCGGGTCAGGAACAGGTTCCAACATTTTCCCACCCCCATCTGTGTTAGGGCAAAGTGCAGCTGCCTGCTGCCAAATTGAGACAGGGCCCCGGGCTGTCCCCATGGTCTGTCACTGGGGGGTGGGGGTGGTGGCTGTATGTGAACTGCTGAGGCTCTTGCCGCAGATCTGCTCCCTTTACTTCACCAGCTGGGGTTTCTGCCCCACCTGGGCTTCCCTTCTTGCTGAACTCTGGTCTCCCCCCTTCAGCCAGCGTTTCCCCCGGGGCAGACAGCGCCCGTGGTGTTCAGTACGCCACAAGCAACACAAATGAACACGCCTTCTCAGCCCCGTCAGGTGAGGGGCTGTGGGGAGGGGAATAGGGGGACCTGGGTGGGAGCTGTGGAGAGCTTTGGCCAACTGAGATTTATTTAGGATGGAAATTATGGAGACTGTCCTGGTCCCTATCTATTTCCTGACAGTTACTTTGTGTTCTTTCATGCTCTGGGCACTTTGTGCTGTTGATTGCTTATGGTGGCTGGCCCCTTGGGTAGTATGTAGCTGATGAGGGTGGCATTACTGGGGTCCCGGTGCCTCTGAGGATTGGGGGCAGTACTTTGGGCCCTGCTGCCAACTCTTGTTTTCTTATTTCCTCCTTTTACTGGAGGTTGCCGATGCTCTGTTCCCCTCTGCTTTCTCTTTGGACGGTGTTGAGATATACACTCCAGCTGGTTCTTGCCTTTCTCTGTTCCTCCACTTCATCCTCACAAAATAGGAGGGTTCTTCTCCTGTTTTCTTCATTTTTCCCCCATCACCTTGGGGATAATTTTCTTCTTTCCTATCCCCATGTGCTCTCAGGGAGGATTCAGGTCTCTGCAGGTAATACTTCTTTCCTAATCTGGACTGTCTCTTGGTCTCCCCCTTCCCCTTCCCCTAGTTAGGGGACAGATGCAGGGATTGGGGTATTCAGGGTGGGGACTTGTTTGTTGTCCAGGTCCTTAGTCTGAGGTAGTGTTGCATGTTATGATTATTGAAGAGCGCGTATCTGGGAGACTGGGAGACTGTTGCATGTTACAGTTAGTTCCTGAGTGCCTTATGTGGATCAGTGCATGCTGAGGAGGGGCGTATGTTGCCTGAAAGGGCCTTACTTAGACTTGATGCCTCGGGGTGTTAGGAAGCCTCTGCAGAGGAGCAGTCTGGTGGAAGTGACAAGAGTATGCATGGTAGTGAGAGAGTAAAATATACATGGAATGTGAGTGTATATCTGAATTCAGAGGGCATGTGTATGTACAGGAAGCTGTTTAACCATCAGTTTGTCAAGTGGTACTAGGAAGGATTGGTCTTCATGCTCTGAAGCCCATATTACTTCTTTCTGGATTGTAGAAGTATTGTAAAGTGGCTTTTTTGCTGTCCTTTTCCTTCTCTTCCAATGCCAACCATTTTCCTCCTTTCTGACAGCATTTCTACCCTAGCCGGGCTCAGCCCCCAAGCAGTGCAGCCTCCCGAGTACAAAGTGCAGCCCCCACCCGCCCTGGCCCAGCTGCCCATGTCTACCCTGCTGGATCCCAAGTAATGATGATCCCTTCCCAGATCTCCTACTCAGCCTCCCAGGGAGCCTACTACATCCCTGGACAGGTGAGGCCAGAGGCTTGGGGGATGGAAGCCACAGGACCTTATATTCCAACCCTCATCTCCCTCACCCTGATGCTCCAGTTCCACCCCCCTTCTAGAGGTGGGACTTACTTCTGGCTATTGCCCATGGTTGGCTCATCCTGTCTTGCCTTCCATTCTCTTGGGAGTCCAATATGGTGCTCATAGCTCCCTCAACTCCTCCTCTCCTCCCTCCACCCTTCAGGGGCGTTCCACATATGTTGTCCCGACACAGCAGTACCCTGTGCAGCCAGGAGCCCCAGGCTTCTATCCGGGTGCAAGCCCTACAGAATTTGGGACCTACGGTAAGCAGGGGAGGTAGAGTCAGGGGTGAGACGGCATCCCAAAGAGCATCTCAAGTTGTGTATTGATTGCTAAGTGTAGGACCCTTCTCAGGCTTTGCTATTGGTCTAAAAATGATGTGGTCAATAGATGGTAGGGGCTCGGTGCCTGCAGCACAAGTGGTTATGGCGCTAGACACATACACCAAGGGTGTCGGGTTTAGCCCAGGTCAGCTAAACAGTGACAACTGCAATAAAAAATAGCCAGGCACAGTGGTGGGTTCCTGTGGTCCCAGCTACTTGGGAGGCTGAGGCAAGAGAATCGCTTAAGCCCAAGAGTTGGAGGTTTCTGTGAACTGTGAAGCCACGGAACTCTACCAAGGGTGACACAATGAGACTCTGTCTCAACAACAACAACAACAAAACAGATGGTAGGGATTGGTGCTTAATATTTAACTGGTGTTGGTGGGGGGAGATGTGATCCTGTTGCTAAGAGTTGGAGTACTCCATGTGTCAAAGGATGTAGGATCAGGTGCCAACTTGAGGGCCTGTCATTAGACTTTCTGTATGACACTTCGTGGTTGGGGGGAACCCTCTTAACATAGATTTGGGAGATTTTTGTAGCTACTTTTCATTTATATTCTAGGAAAAGATCTGTTTTTTATGGCAGTGGTTTCCAAGTTCTTTGATAACATCCGATTTTGAGTGTGTGCCTCTAATAAACGTACGTGTTTGTACTTATGTACACGTAAATTAAAAAAAATTAAACTCTAGGTGGTGCTTCTCGAAAACAAGTGGTGATTATAGATGAGAATATTAAGAATGCACTCCACTTCGGAGACCATATCTTTAAGGAATGAATCATCCTTAGCCCAGTTGATAATGTTACTTTTTGTTTCCTTGTCCCTTTGCAAGGGGCTGGATACTGTAACTGGACTCAGACTGAGTGGAACAGGGTTAGCAAATCTCTTTTTCTCTCATTCCCAGCCAAAAACCAGACTCTGTTTCAGATTCAGAGTATGTGTGTGTGTTTTGCCAGGGTGGGGTATACACAGAAGAGTACCTTGTGGGGTAAAAGACTTTAAGTCTTCTCGGTAGCTGGTGTGTGGTAGGAAAGGAGTGCCTGCCTACGAGATGTGTGTTTGAGGAGCATGTGGCAGTGTTAGGAATTCTTGTAAATGCAGTGCAGACTGGTTCCCCAGCTTTGACAGACACTTAACTCCCTGGGGGAGGAGGGCAGGGCAAGGGGCCGGACGGGAGGTTCTGGGGTTGGGAGGTGTTTAAGCTGGCATTAGTGTATGGTTGGGCCCTGACACTGCCACCATTTTTCTTTTCTGTCACCCCCCAAGCTGGCGCCTATTATCCAGCCCAAGGAGTGCAGCAGTTTCCCACTGGTGTGGCCCCTGCCCCAGTTTTGATGAACCAGCCACCCCAGATTGCTCCTAAGAGGGAGCGTAAGACGGTAAGTAGCAAGGAGCTCTGGGATATCTGGGAAGGGGAGAATCAAGGTCAGGTTCCTTCAGGACATGGTGCCTGAGCGAGCTAGAACTTAAGGAGGTCTTTAGCTGAGAGTGGGCAGAGAATAGGGGAATGTGGAGTGCTTAGGCTTCTTGTAAAGTACTAAGATTTCAGCATAGGAGCAGTTCATGGGAAGACTGAAGTGGCTAGCGGGGAAGTTCCTGAGAGACCTGGGCTCTGGGGGTGCGTGTAAGAACTGTTTGGTTTTGGGTTTCTGGTGGCTTGCCTTGGAAATGGTTTGTTTTCTGTGGCCCCGCCCCTCCCACCCCCCCAGTCCTGGAAGCTCTCAAGGCCTCCGCCTCTGCTCAGTCCTCAAGCCCTGGGCGTGGTGCCCAGAATAGGGTGCCAGAGCTGGGGAAGCCGCTGAGTCACTCTGGCTCCACCCACTGGATCTGGGCCCTGCCCCCAGAGATCAGGCAGACTAGCTACAAGTGAGCCGAATGGGTGCTGGATGGGGGTCCTGGGCCCCAGGGTGTGCAGCCTGTGACTTGGGGGCTGCTGGTGGGGTAGGGGTGAGGGAGGGAGGGGCATTGTGATGTACAGGGCTGCTCTGTGAGGTCAAGGGTCTCTTAGGGGTGGGGGCTAGGGCAGAAACTACAAGAGCAGCTGGATGGGTTGACAGTAGAACTCATGGGGTTTCTGGCACCCACCCACCTGCTTCCCAGTAGGGGGTGGGGGGTTGGCCTGGAGTCTTAAGAGTGGGGCAGGGTGGAGAGGTGGGTTCCTCTTGCTTGCCACTCATCCTATAGCTTTCTTTCCCCAGATCCGAATTCGAGATCCAAACCAAGGAGGAAAAGATATCACAGAAGAGATCATGTCCGGAGCCCGCACTGCCTCCACTCCCACCCCTCCCCAGGTACTGTCTGCTTTTTGAGTGATCCCCCAGCCGAGATGGGGATGTTCTGCCCTGGACTCCCAAGCCCTTGATCTTTTCTTCCAACTAAGGGATTTATTTCCCTGCTTTCCTGGATTTCTAGGCAGAGCTAAAGTAAAAATGGCTCTAGTAAAGAAGGGTTGTGGGACTCTTCAGTGCAAACTTGGTAACCCTTTGTGTCCTGCAGACGGGAGGCGGTATGGAGCCTCAAGCTAATGGGGAGACGCCCCAAGTTGCTGTCATTGTCCGGCCAGGTAAGTAAGGAGGTAGGATGGCGCTTTTATAGGGTTAAAGAAGTGTGATAGTTTAAACGTTGAGACTGTAGAGTGCCTTCAACTGGGTGTCAGAGGAAAATGATGTAGGTTTCAGATACTGGAAATTTGAGAGTAGAATGGTGTTTGGGTGAGAAGGGAAAAATAGCTTAGATGGGAGAAGCTTGGAGAGAGTGGGGTGTTAAGTTGGGAGTGCTTTGCTGGGAACAGGGGGAGGAAAAATAGCAGAGAAGGACTTGCCTTGAGTTACTTGTTCTTTCTTCCTGTGGTGCAGATGACCGGTCACAGGGAGCAATCACTGGGGTCCGGCCAGGACTGCCTGGCCCAGAACACAGCCCTTCAGAATCCCAGCCTTCATCACCTTCTCCGACCCCATCACCACCCCCAATCTTGGAGCCGGGGTCTGAGCCTAATCTCGCAGTCCTCTCTATTCCTGGAGATGCCATGAC
>CAUYON010062818.1:0-29854 GCA_963573935.1 Arctocebus calabarensis | reverse complement strand
ACCCAAAAGGCTTACAGGTAAGGCCCTTCCAGCCTGCAGTCCCACTGCTGCCCCACCCACAGCCGCCGACAGGATCAGACCGAATGAACAGACGCAACCACTTGCCCAATATCCGCCACTTTAGCCTTCCTCAGGGTGTCCAGCAGCCGCACGCTGTCTCCCTGTGTCCCCAAAGGGAAGTTTCTGGGCAGATCCCGCCTGGCAGAGATGCCTGAAGTCCTCTCTCCCCAGTCTCACTGTGCCCAGCCCGATTTGATTTATAATTTGACCATACAAGTGGGCTTCTTAAATAACATGGTTCATTCATTTTTATTTATTTTTAATTTTTATGAATGTGTAATTGCCTGTTTTTCAATGTTGTATTAATGGAATCATACAGTATATGTTATTTTGTGTCCAATTACTTTTGACCAACATAATATGAGTTTGTGTCATCCACACTATTGTATAAGTTGTGGAATATTCATTAACAAAGTTGTATAGTGTTCCATTGTGTGGATACACACTAATTTATTTATCACTCTGTATTATTTTTAGACATTTATATTGTTTCCAGTTTTAGCTATTAGAAATTCTGCTATGAGTATTTTTTGCATATGGATTTTAGAGTACATAAACACATATTTCTGTAAAGCATAATTAACTACGACTGGAATTGTTGGGGGTGTAGGATATCTCCAATTTTACTAGATACCACAAACTCTTTTCCAAAATGGTGTTTGTACCAAATCATTAACCCCTCATTTAACACTCGTTTGGGGCATGAAATTTCTCATTATTGTATACTAGTTTTTGTGAAGTTAATGCTGTCATTTGCACAGGTTTACTAGGTTTTCTTGCTTTTTCTCATGTGTTACTAGTAATTTTGCATTTTGAGAAGGCTCCTTTGTTGGCTATATTGGTATGACTACCTTCTCCCATTTTCTGCCTTACATTACTACACTCAACATTTCTTTTAATTAATATAAATTCTTAATTTTAAAAGCCAAATGTATTTATCTCTCTGCTTATGGTTAGTTCTTGTATAGGAAGAAATATTTTCTTGTCCTGAGAACATAAATATATTATCTTAATATCTGAAAGCATCTGTGTTTCATATACTGGTCTATTATCCAACTGATACTATTTTTTTTTTTTTGACCATGTGAGGTAAGTCTCTAATTTTATTTTTCCCTGTATGCCCACCTGGTTGCTTTATCATTATTTATTTAAAAGACTGATTTACATTACTAACATTTATAAATCAAAGGTTCCTATATGCATTTGTCTGTCTTGAGGTTTTCAGTTCTGTTTCATTGGTCTATATACTTGTGGAAATGCCATATTATTTTTATTACTATTATTTTATAAATTACATAAATAAACACCTCAATTGGTTCTTTTTCACCAAGGATATTTTGCCTTTTCCTAGGTTTTTCTGTTTCAACATAAATTTTACAATAATTTCCAAAAAAAGGCCCATTGGGATATTGTTTGGAATTTTATTGAATTTGTACAAGTTTTGGCCATACGGATTCATCCATTCCATAAATGTAGCATCTATAGGTGTTTTTGTTTTTTTAATTTCTGTTAGTAAAGTTTTCTATTTTCCATAAAAATCTTGTTAATGTTAATTATTTACCTTTCTCTGTATGGGGCACTCTATATACATTTGTTGCTGTTGTATAGAATACAATTGAGTTTTGCAATTTTGATTTCCATCAACCTTGCTAAAACTTTTAAAATAAATTTAATTTTAATATGTTATGTATAGATTTTGTTGGATTTTCTAGGAATACGAACATACAAATTATAACAGTTATATGTATTACCTTCAAACTTTTGAAGTATTGAATTGTTTCAAGTCTTAGATTTAAATATTTCATCCATCTTGAGTCAATTTTTGTAAGTGGTGAATGGTGCAGGTCTAGTTTCAGTCTTATATGTGTTGTTATCCAGTTCTTCCAGCACCATTTATTGAATAGAGATTTTTTCCCCTAGTGTATGCTTGTGTTTGGTTTAGCAAAGACAAGATGATGATAAGAGATTGGTTTCATAACTTGAATTTCTCTTCTGTTGTACATGTCTACATCTATATTTTTGTGTCAGTGCCATGCTGTTTTGATCATTGTGAACTTGTAATATAACCTAGTTTTGGTAGAGTGATTCCTCTTACTTTGTTTTTATTACTAAGAATTACCTTGTGAATACAAGATTTCTCTGGTTACATAAAAAATGAATAACAGTTTTTACAATTCTTCAAAGTATGATGTTTATATTTTAATGGAGGAGTGCATTGAATCTATAGATTGCTTTCATTAGTACAGACATTGTAACAAAGTTGATTATTCCCAAACAAAAGCATGGTAAATTCTTCAATTTGTTAATATCTTCTGCTATTTCTTTCCTTATTGTGTCATAATTCCTTGTGTAGAGGTCCTTTACCCCTTTTTTTAGGTATTTTCCTAGGTATTTCATTTTATTTGAAGCTACTATGGGGTTAACTGTGCCCTTGATTAATTTCCCAACCTGGCAGTTATTGGTGTACTGATTTGTGGACATTGAATTTATACCCAGAGACATTACTGTATTCCTTAACCACTTCCAGTTGTCCTGTGTTTGAGCCTCTGGAGCTTTGTAAGTACAATATATCATTAGCAAATAGTAAGAGTTTGACCTCCTCCACTCCGATTTGGATACATTTTATTTCCTTCTCTTGATTGATTGCCTTGGATAGAAAATCCAGCACAATGTTGTATAGTAATGCTGATAGTAGACATTCTGGTCTGGTTCAAGTTCTAAGTGGAAAGGCTTTTGGTTTTATTCCATTCAGTATGATATTAGCAGTGGATTTGTGGTAGGTGGATTTGATCAGTTAGAGAAATGTGCCACCTATGACTATTTTGTTAAGTGTTCTTGTTAGAAAAGGATGCTGAATTTTAGAAAATGTTTTTTATGCATCTATTGAGAGGATCACATGGTCTTTGCTTTTACTCCTATTGATATGGTGAATTACATGTATGTATTTGTGTATGTTAAATCAGCCTTGCATATACCCCGAGACTAAAAGCCTAAAGGGGGAAATGGGGAAAGACTGGAAGAGAAACAGAGAGAGCTTTTCTCTCCCCACTTGAGTTCTCTCTCTCTACCAGGAACTTAAGTGTTTTCTGTATTCTTTTCTATAAATAAATTCTGTCTTACCACTGGGCAGAAAAAAAAAAAAGAAAGAAAGAAAAAAGAAAATGCCAAAAAAAATTAATAAAATAAATAAATCAGCCTTGCATCCTCCAGATGAACCCTAGTTGATTGTGATGTACATATTTTTTTTAACATGTAGCTGTAATATATTAGCTAAGATTTTATTCAGTATAGTGGAGTTGTTATTAATTAGTGAAATTGGTCTGTAGTTGCCCTTGTTAGTTCAGTTCTTACCCAGTTTTGTTATCAGAGTGATGTTTGCTTCATGGAATTTGTTGAGGAATGTTCCTTTCATCTCAACATTTTGAATAGTTTCTATAGTATACATACAAGCTCTGCTTTGAAGATGTCATAGAATTATTTTCTAAAGCCATCTGGATCAGTGCTTTTCTTTTTCTGTTGGAAGCTTTTTTATTGTTCTTGCAATATTAGTGCTTGATATTGTTGTTTAAGAGATCTATTTATTCTTGGTTAAGTCTAGGGAGGTGTGATTCCAGGTATTGGTCTATTTGCAACACATTGCTAAATTTCTGGGCTTGGAGTTCTTTTGTAGTCAGAAATAATACTTTATGTATCTGGGGTATCTGTTGTTATTTCCCCTTTTCTTTTGTTTCTGATTGAGGTTATTATAGATTTTACTTCTCTATTTTTAGTACACCTAGCCAAAGATTGATCAATTTTATTTATCTTTTCGAAGAACCAACTTTTTGTTTCATTAATTTATGAGTGATTCTTTTGTTTTCAATTTCATATATTCAGATTTGATTCGGGTGATTTATTTTCTTCTATTATGTTTGGAATTGGATTGCTCTTGCTTTTCCATTTCTTAAAATGATTCATTAAATTGTTCATATGCTCTCCTTCTGTTTTTAAGATGTAGGCGTCTGATGTGATAAATATCCCTCTTAGAACTGTTTTTGCATTATCCCACAGGATTTGTTAGCTGGTAGCTTTATTGTTGTTATGTTAGATGAATTAAAAATTACTCTGCTATCTTTTTATTAATTCCACTGTCATTCAGCATAAGGTTGTTTAATTTCCATGCATTTGTGTGGAGATTAAGATTTTTGTTGGAATTGAGTTCAATATTTATTGCCTTGTGGTCTGAAAAGATACAAGGTATAATTTTATTTCTTTTAATTTTGGGGGTTTCATCTGTGTACTAGGATATGATATCTTTTGGAGTATGTGCTATGGGATGACCAGTACATTTACACCTTAGCTTTGGGATAGTGTGCTCTATATATGTCTATTAAGCCCAATTGTTCCAAAGCTGCATTTAAGTCCCTTGTATCTTTGTTTAGTTACTGTTTAGACAATATGTCCAGTGTTACATCTCCAACCATGACAGTGTTATAGGATATCATATTGCTTAGACCAATTAATGCTCACATCATATATCTGGGAGCACTCAAGCTGAGTGTATAAATATTTAGAATTGAAATGTCCTCTCGTTGCCTTGACCAGTAGGAGGTGACCTCTTTGTGTCACCTTCTTAACTTTATTTTAATGTATTTATTTATTTTTTGAGACACAGTCTTACTATGTCACTCTTGTTAGAGTGCTGTGGCATCACAGCTGATGGCAACCTTAAACTCTTGGGCTTCAGTAATTCTCTTGATTCGGCTTCCCAAGTAACTGTGGCTACATGTGCCTGCCATAATGCCTGGCTATTATTTCTTGCAGATGTGGTTATTTAGTTGGCCCAGATTAGGTTTGAACCGCCCAGCCTTGGTGTATGTGGCTGGCACTGTAACCACTATGATATGGGAGCCAAACCTTTCCTAACTTTAGTTGTTCAAATTCACTTGTATCTGAAAACAAGATTGCAACCCCTCCTTTCTTCTGATGTCCATTTTCCTTAATTATTGTATTTTATCACTTCACCTGTGAGTCTTGCTTTGGCCTTCTAGGTTAGGTGTGTTTCCTGGAGACATATATAGATGGTTTGTGCTTTTATATACAATTGGCTAGCCTGTTCCTCTTCAATGGAGAATTGAAGCCATTTACATTTATTGAGAGAATTAATAAATATGGTGAAGTTTATTTATCTTATTTTGTGTAAGTTTGCTATTTAGTCTGATCCTTTATGCTGTTGTGGAAGGTAGGTTTAATCCCTTAGTTTCTGGGTGTTAGTTTGATGATGGTCCATTGTGATGGTCATTGTGCAGAATAAGTTTAAGTATTTCTTTTAGAGCTAGTCTTCTTGTTGGCCCCGTATCCTCGCAATTTTAACATCAGTACAAGGTTTGATCTCTCCATTGTTTTTGAAGCTTAGATGATCAGGATAAAGAATTCTCACCTGAAAATTGTTTTTTTAAGAAGGTTAAAGGTAGGTGACCATTTTTTTCTGGTTTTGAATGATGCAACTGAAAAGTCCTCTGTCACTGTAATGGATCTACCCCTACAGGTCAATTGGCACTTATTCCTTGCTGCTTGAAAAATTTTCTCTTTCATCTTGACCTTGGAAACGTTCATTACAATGTGTCTTGAAAATTCTTTGTTTGTGTTGTGAATACTCAAGGTTCTGTATATCTCTTACAGTAGTGTCTCAGAATCTTTGTTGATACTTGAGTAATTTTCATTTATTTATTTCTTTAGGAAATTCTTTCTTCCCTTCAGGGTTACTTATAATTCAAATTTTTCAATGCTTTGTGAAGTTTCATAATTCTCTGAGGAAATTCTATGTTCTCTTTTCTTTCCTGCTTCTTTCACTGCCTTAGTTAGCTGAAGAGCTTTTTCCTCTAGCTCTGAAGTTTTTTCTTCACCATGTTCTAATCTTCTCATAATCTAATCTGTTCTAATCTGTTCAATTCTATCACATCTTTTAGTTTCCTGATTGACTCCTTCAGTTTCTTAAGCTCTGACATATCAATTCAATATTCTTTATATCTTTCATCCAATTTTTAGTTCTGTTTTTTTTCTTTTTTGCTTTCCTTGATTTTTTTCTACTTTCTTGTCAATTCCCTGTATTGTTTATTGCCATCCATATTTTAAATCCCCTTTCTGTCATTTCTATTATTTCATTTTCTTAACAAAAATAAGTGAGACTTTATTAAATGAAAAAGTTTCTGCAAAGCCAAAGAAATAATCAACAGAGCAAATACACAACCTAACAAATGGGAGAAAACACTTGCCAGCCATATAGCAAACAAAGGACTAATAACAATAATCTACAAAGAATTGAAGCAAATCAGCAAAATGTAAACAACCCAATTAAAAAGCAGGCAAAAAACATAAACAGAAGCTTTTCACAAGAAGATAGACATCATTTCTTTTGATGAAGTCCAATTTATCATTTTTATTTTCTTTTGGTGATTTATCTAAGGAGTTCTTGCCTAAACCAAAGTAAAAGATACTTTCCCCTATGTTTTCTCTAGAAGATTTATGATTCGTTTGCATTTTGTTCTGTGCTCTGTTTTGATTCTTTCATAAAGTTCAAGGTTTGGATTAGGGGTTATTCCTCTTCCTCCTCCTCCTCCTCCTCCTCCTCCTTCTTCTTCTTCCTATTCTTATTCTTATTGTTTGGTATTTTGCCATATGGATATTTGTTTCCCAGCACTATTTATTTAAGATTTTTTTTTCTTTTGAATTTAACTTGCATCTTTGTTAAAAATAACTGTATGTATGTACACTCTCTCTTCTGTATCATTGGTCTGTTCTTTTTCCACCATTATGTTGTATTGATTGCTGTGCTTTATAGTAAGTCTTGCAATCAGGTAGTGTGAAATCTTCAATGTTACTGCAGTTTTTCAAAATTGTTTTGGATATTCTCCATTATTTCTAATATTTTATTTCAACAAAATAATCCTTTTGGAATGTTGATTGGAATTGTGTTGAATTTACTGATAGTATCTAGAGAAATACAATAACAATAAGTCTTCATCTTCCTGAATGCTATATATCTCCCAATTTATTTTTTTCCAATTTGTTCCAGTCATTTTCTGCTTCCATGCTTCAGACTATGCTATAAATTAATAGTGATCAAAACAGCATGATCCTGGCACAAAAATAGATACATAGACATTTGGAATCAAATACAAAACCAGGAAATGAAACCAAAAACTTACAACCATCTTATCTTCAATAAACCAATCAAGAATGTACATTAGGGGAAAGACTACCTATTCAATAAATGATGCTAGGAGAATTGGATATTCACATGTAAAAGACTGAAACTTGACCCGCACCTTCCTCCACTCACAAAAATGATTCAAGATGGATAAAGGACTTAAATTTAATGCATGAAATGATAAAAATCTTCAAAGAAAGAATAGGAAAAAAAACTGAAAGATACCAGCCTGGAGAAAGACATCATGAAGAAGACTGCCATGGCAATAGCAACAACAGCAATAATAAACAAATGGGATTTAATTAAATTGGAAAGCTTCTGTACAGCCAAGGAGACAACAACCAAAGCAAATTGACAACCTACCCAATGGGAAAGGATATTTGCATATTTTGAATCAGGCAAAAGCTTAATAACTAGGATGTATACAGAATTTAAATTAATCCACAAGAAAAAAATCCAACAAGCCCATACATCAATATGGAAGAGACATGAACAGAACCTTCTCGAAAGAAGACAGATGAATGGCTAGAAAACACATGTTGAGATTAAATCCTGAGATTTAATCTAACCCCAGTGAGAATGGCCCATATCACAAAATATCAAAACTACAGATACTGGCATGGATGTGGAGAAAAAGGAACACTTTTACACTACTGGTGGGACTGCAAAATAATACAACCTTTTTGGAAGGAAGTATGGAGAAATCTTAAAGAACTCAACCTAGACTTCTCGTTTGATCCTGCAAATTGGATTTAATTTTGATGAAAGTACGTTGCTTGAACATTAATTTTTAATTCAATTTGTTAATATGTTTTTTAGGATATTGCATTCTCATTTATAAGTGAAATATGTTTGCAATTTTCATTTATAATACTGTATTTTTTCCAATTTTAATATCAGGTGTATACAGATGAAGTAGAATGATTTTGAAGTATTTCTTCTTTTTCTTTTTTCTATAAGAGTTGACATGATCTGTTTTTTGAAATTATCTTTTATTTTTATTTATAAACATTAGTTGTCTATTTTTTAAGACTTTGAAAAAAAATAATAAGAAGAAGTTAATTGATGACTCCATACCATTCTACAGTAGATATACTCTTATCTGACAATGCGAATGTTACTTTTTTTGCATTGTTATTATTATTATTGCTTAATATTTCATTGCAGCAATTGTCTGATTTCTTTTCTGAATGTATTTATTTTCATTCATTCTTTATGAGGTTTTTGTTTCTGGTCCTTATCTGAAACATTGTTACTGTTATTAAATTTTAAGCCTTTTTAATTTTGAAGACAAAAAGGGGAAACCAAACAAGCACATGTATGTGTATAGAGAAAATGACAAAAGAAAAAAAAAAGAATATGTTCCAGCTCCATCTAGGTACATATAAAAGAGGTAAAGTCTCTATATTTTTTTAAAGCTGCACAATATATTCCATGGTATACATATACCACAATTTGGTAAACCATTAATGGGTCAATGGGCAATTGGGTTGCTCCATGACTTAGAAATTATGAATTGAGTTTCAATAAAGAATCTGGTGCACATATATTTGTTATAAAGTGATTTTTGGTCTTCTGGATTTATATCTAGTAGAGGGATGGCAGGATCAAACAGCAGGTCTACTTTTAGATCCTTAAGTGTTCTCCAAACTTCTTTCCAAAAGGAACATATTAGCTTGCATTCACACCAGCAGTGTAGAAGTGTTCCCTTTTCTCCACATCCATGCCAAAATCTGTAGTTTGGGGATTTTGTTATGTGGGCTACTCTTACAAGAGTTAGATGATATTTCAAAGTGTTTTTGATTTGCATTTCTCTGATAATTAAAGCTGATGAGCATTTTTTCTTATGTCTGTCAGCCATGGGCCTGTCTTCTTCAGTGAAGCTTTTTTTCAAGCCTCTTGCCTGCGATGAAATGAGATCACTTGTATTTTTATTGATTGATTAGTTTGAGTTCTCTGTGGATTCTGGTTATCAAACCTTTGTCAGAAACATAACCTACAAATATCTTTTCCCACTCTCAGGGCTGTCTATGTGTTTTTCTTACAGTGTTCTTGGATGTGCAAAAGCTTTTTAGTTTGCTCAGATCCCAGTAATATATATTTGGTGTTGCCTGCATTGCCTGGGGGATCCTCCTCATAAAATATTCTCCTAGGCCAATTTCTTCAAGTTTTCCCCCTGAATTTTCTCCAACTATTTTTATAGTTTCATGTCTTAAGTTTAAGACTTTTATCCAGTGAGAATCAATTTTTGTTAATGGCAAAAAGTGTGGGACCAGATTCAGTCTTCTACAAGTCTCCAGCCAATTCACTCAGAACTGTTTATTAAATAGGGATTTTTCCCCCAATTTATGTTTTTTAAAGGCTTATTGAGAGATGATACCTGAGAAGTGTGAGGTCTATAAGAACAGGTCTTCTCAAGGAGACCACAAGAATACACCTGCAGTGTCTCTCCATGGTGACTCAGCTCTTAGGAATTTGTAAACTTAACTTCCTGGAACATGGAAATTTTCAAGTTCTGTGAAATCCTGTAGTGCTATGGGGTTGTCATAGCATCTCCCACTTGATTAAAACTGGCCAATGAGAAGGGTACCTATGGGTTGGAACTTTTTGACTGTCGATAAAAAGGGAAAGACCAAGCCAGTCGGGGAGCATGGCCATTTGGAATTTTTCTATGCCATAAGCTCCCAGCTGGTGAATAAAGCCCTTCCTCTTATAAACGTGGTGTTTGGGTGCTCATTCTCTCCATTGGACCTCATCTTCCTGCAACATTTTCAAAGATCAAATGACGATAGTGACAGGGTTCATCTCCTGATTATCTATTCTGTTCCTTACATTTACCTCTATATTTTCGTGCCAGTACCATACTGTTTTCATCACTATAGATTTATAGTATAGCCTGAGGTCTGGTAGCGTGATTCCTCCTGATTTGTTCTTATTTCTGAGTAATATCTTGGCTATTCAGAGTTTTTATGAATCCCTATAAAATGGAATACTTACTGATCATTAAAAGTATTTTTTTTCCAAATCTTTAAAAGTATAACTGTGGTGCTTTCATAGAGATTGCATTAAATTTGTATATTACTTTGGGTAATATGGACATTTTAACAATGTCATTTCTTTGGGGACATGAGGATGGTATGTTTTTCCATTTGTTAACATCTTCAGCTATTTCTTTTCTCAGAGTTTCATTGTGGTCTTTATAGAGATCTTTCATGTCCTTTGTTAGGTAAATTCCCAAATATTTAATCTTCTAATGCACCACTGTAAAAAGAATAGAGTCCTTGACTGTTTTCTTCAGCTTGACTATTGTGTGTATATATAAAAACTACTGATTGTGAGTACCGATTTTGTATCCTGAGATGCTGCTGTATTCCTTGATCACTTTGAAGAATTTTGTACTTCTGTCACTGAGATTTTCTAGGTATAGTATTGTATTATCAGAGAAGACTGAGAATTTGATCTCCTCTGACTGCATTTGGATAGCCTTGATTGGCTTCTCTTGCCTGATTGTGATCAATAAGACTTCCATTATTATGCTGAAAAGAGGTGGAGACAATGAGAATTCTTGCCTAGTTCCTGATGTGAGTAGGAAACTTTTCAATTTTACTCCTTTCAATATGATATTGGCTGTGGGTTTGCTGTAGATGGCATCTATCATTTTAAGAAATGACCTACCTGGGTGGTGCCCATAGCTCAAAGGAGTAGGGTGCCAGCCCCATATGCCAGAGGTGAAGGGTTCAAATCCAGCCCCGCCAAAAAAAAAAAACATTAAAAAATAAATGACCTGCCTAAACCTATTTTCTTAAGTGTGCTAATCATGAAAGGATGCTGGATATTATCAAAAGCTTTTTCTGCATTGATTGAGAGAATCATATGGTCTTTGTTTTTTATTTTGTTTATGTGAAGTATTATATTTATAGATTTATGTATATTGAACCAACCTTGAGACACCAGGATAAAACCGAATATGTCACAGTGTATAATTTGTTTGAAGTGTAGTGAGATTCTCTTTGTTAAGATCTTATTAAATATTTTTCAATCTATATTCATTAATGATATTGGTCTATAACTTTCTTAAATTTGGGGGTCTTTTCCTAGTTGAGATTCAGGTTGATATTTGCTTGGTAGAATGTTTTGTGAAGTATTCCTTCTTTTTCTATGTTTTGGAAAAGTTGTATAATAAAGGTACCAGTTCCTCTTTAAAGGTTTAGCAGAATTCTGATGTGAAGCCATCTGGTCCTGGAATTTTTTTGGGGGGGAAATTTTGGATATTTGATGCTATTTTAGTACTTGATATAGGTCTATTCAACACTTCCAATTTCTGTCTAGGAAGGTGGCCTACTTCCAGGTATTGATCTATTTCCTGCAGATTTTCATATTTCTGATAATAGAGATTTTTATAGTATTCATTAAGGATTTTTTTACTTTCTGAGGTGTCTGTTGTTATTTTGCCTTTGTCATTTCTGATTGATATTATTAGAGATTTTACTTTTCTGTTACAGGTTAGGTTAGCCAATGGTTCATCAATTTTGTCTATCCTTTTTAGAGACAGAGTCTCACTTTGTTGCCCTCAGTAGAGTGCTGTGGTGTCACAGCTTACAGCAACCTCCAGCTCTTGGGCTTAGGCGATTCTCGTGCCTCAGCCTCCCAAGTAGCTGGAAGCACAGGTGCTTGTCACAATACCTGGCTATTTTTTGTTGCAGTTTGCTCAGGGTCATGTTTGAAAACGCCATCTTCAGTATATGGGGCTGGCGCCCTACTCACTGAGCCACAGGTGTTGCCAAAAAACCCAACTTTTTGATTCATTGATCTTTGAATGATTCTTTTGTTTTTAATTTCATTTAATTCTGCTCTCATTTTTGGTTACTTCTTTTCTTCTGTTTGGTTTGGCTTTGGAGTTTTCTTCATTTTCCAGTTGCTTGAGATGTCCCATTAAGTTTTGACTTTCTCTCTTTCCATTCTCTTGAGGAAGGTTTGCAACACTATAAATTTCCCTCTTAGGATTGCCTTTGCAGTAGCCCACAGGTTCTGATAATTCATGTCTTCATTGTCGTTTTACTCCAAAAATTTGGCAATTTCCTTATTAATTTCAACTATGACCCAGCTATCATTCAGCATAATGTTATTTAGTTTCCGTGACTTTGAGTGTAAAGATTTCTGTTGTTGATTTCAACTTTAATTCTTTGATGGTCCACAAAATACAAGGAATAATTTCTATTCTTTAAAATTTGCTGAGGTTAGACTTGTGACCTAAGATATTATTAATTTGAGGATGCTACATGAGCTGATAATAAGAATGTGTATTCAGTTTTATTAGGAAGAAGTGTTCTATAGATGTCTGTTAACTCCATTTGGTGTTGGGTCAAGGTTATTCTAATATTTTTTGGTTTAGTTTATTCTTTTAGGATCTATCCAACACAGCCAAAGTGGTGTTAAAATCTGCAACTATTATGTTGCATGAAAATATCAAATTGTTCATGTCTGTTAGGGTTTCCTTTATGAATTGAGGAGCATTCCGGTTGGGTGCATAAATGTTAATAATTGAAATCTCTTCATGTTGAGTGTTTCCCTTAACAACTATGAAGTGACCATCCTTATCTTTCCTTACCTTTGTTGGTTTAAACCTATTTTATCTGTGAATAAATTTGCTACCTCTGCTTTTTTTATGATTTCTATTTTCCTGTATTGTAGATGTCCATCCCTTCATCCTCACTCTGTTTTTATACATTTAGGTAAGACAATATTGTTGTATGTAACAGATACCTGGTCTGAGTTTCTGTTTCCAGTCAGCCAATCTTTACCTCTTTTTTCTTACCTCATTGTGTCTAAATCCTTGAAAATATTGTCTTGAATTCATTGATTTCTTGAGACAAGTTTTGAACTACTCCTTGAATTTCTAATTCCAACTTTACATCCATTCTTTTACTCTTATTTGCCATCCATATTTTGAACACTATTTCTGACATTTCAGCCATTTGTTTGTGACTGGAATCTTCTCTTGTGTCTCCTTTGTTGTTCCATGGGGGAATTTATCTACTCTTAGATTATTTATGTTGCCACTCATTTCCACTGATTCTGCCCCATGATTATTTTTCACAATTTGGCTAGAGAAGGTGGCAAGGTAAAATTGGATTGAGGGCTCTTGGAGTTGTAGTTAACCACCCCTTTACCAAAGAGCTTAGATTGGTGACTGTGACTTTTGCCCTACAGCTTCACATAGGTCTCATTCAGTACTATAGCTGGTGTGATGTGGCTAGGTGGCTCTGTCCAATCCTAGTGAATCAGTGGCTTTGGGCTGAAATCTCAGCTGTGGAGAAATACAAGCAACTAAGACACCCAGCTCCCATGAGCAATAACAGGAAGAGGAGCACCAACTCCTCCCTCTACAACAAAACCAGGGGTCAACTATGGAGGGTCCCTAGGTGGCCAGCCCGGGTCAAGAGTTTGAAAGTAATCGCCCAGGTCAGCATAATTGCTGATCAAATAGGAGAGTTCAAAACATCTCCAGCAGTTAGACAGTGGGGGTCCATTGTCAGCTCAAGTGTGACTCTTGCTATGGTGCTCCATGAAGTCAGAAAGGGCTGCCCAGCAAAAGAGATAGTCTAGGTGGACTGGTGCCACCTTCCCTACCTTGCATCTCTGCCATGCCCAGTCACTGGTAACTCTGGGGATGTGGCCCATTACCCTCCAATGAGCAAATGAGCCAGGGATTTGGGCCTGCTAGAGTCAAAGGGGAGTCAACTCCTCCTCAGCCAAGCTACCACACTTTGCCACCAGCCAGCAGGGGGAGCTGAAGCCTGATTCTCTCTGGTGCTTAATGGAAACTAGGGAGGGATACACCTGAGTTTTTTCCAAGCCAGGGGTTAACAATGCAGTAAATATTGTTCTCCCTTAGGTTGTGCATCTGTTTTAGCCTTACTGCTACTCTGCTTCTCCTGCAGGTTGAGGTCTGGCTCCCTCTCACAGTTCACAGAATTGGGGAGGTGTCTCTCCAAATTTGACTCCAGCAGGATCACTCTACTATAGTTTCTGGTGCACAGAAGGTACCTCCACTTAGGTTCCCAAGTCTCCACCAGCATGTGGTTTCCCATGCCTCTGCCTTCCACTGATACGTTTTTTTGTAGCAGTAGGTCCTTCACCCTCCCTCCTGCCCCTCTCTCCACTTGTACTCAAGTCATAGTTTCAGCACAGCTGCATTGCTGTGGCCTATGCAATGCCAAACACTAGTAAGGAATTGCGGACACTCTGGTTTCTGCAGAGGGTGGGCTTCCAAACGACCAGATGAGGGGGGGGGAAAGGATAGACTGAGAGTTTAGAATAGCAGAGAAAATATTCATTCAACTTTTATGCTGGGCAAGAAAATGCCCAGGTTGACAGCGGGGTTTCTCTGGAGCAGGAGTTCCAGCCTTCAATAACTCTCTCCTGTTGGTTGAGAAAAGAGGTCTTCTGTTCATTGCTCACTTGTAGAGATCACACAGCAAACCACTCCCTTGGGGAAGGGATGGACTCTCATCCTGTTTGGGATGGGTTTTGTACCTGAAATTTGCTTCCTTAGCATCACAGCTTGCCTTAGCAGAGATGACATGCAGTTAACAATCTTCTCTCTCAGCTTGGCTCCCAACCTTCAGCTTTACTGGATTATTTCTGGCCATTATCTCTCCCTGGGATGGGAGCTTCTGTTGAAAGCTGGCTGAAGTTGGCCTTCTTCCCTTGAACCTCCTATTATTCCTTCATAAATAGAATCCTGTGCCTCATGATCCCTTGTGGGGGATTACTCTATTCTGGCTTTTCATGCTCTCAAAATTTTCCTTTTGGTTCCTTCTCATGTGTATTTTCTACTTGCTCACTTCCTTCTCCTGTTTTGCTCTCACTACTTCCTTCACTATAAATTACCTTGTCGCTGAGCTTTAGTGTTCAAGTGCACTTTTGATGTAGTGCCAAAAGGAATATAAGTGTATAGAGCAAGAAGAAAGAAAGGAAAGAAAATATATAAATAAAAAACGGGTAAAAAGAAAGAATTGAATGAAAAGATAGGAGGTCAGAAATAGAGAGAAAGTAGGAATGATGGTGTTAGGCAGAATGACCCACATTTATATCTATAGTACTTTGGGGAGCCAGGCTTGATGAGTTCTTCAATGTTAGGGCTTCCTTACAAGTCTGGGCAAAAACAACACCCCACCTCCACAAAACATGGGAAAAAATCAGCAATATGTCACATTGGTAACCTACCAATACCATCTTTCCAGAGGCCAAAGCTAGAAAGAGACCCAAGTCCATAAGCTCATGGCCTACTTTAGCCAGACAAATGTTGTGACCTCCCCCAGTCAGACCAGTGCTGCGACCCTCTAGCCCTCAGACATAGTAATAAAACAAAATAGATAAAGAAAATTAAAAATATATATAAGGTGAAGAATAAAAGAGATACTTTAGTTGTTGTATAACAAATTTATGTGGGAAAGATGAGACAATTAGAAAAATCTCCACCAAAGAGAGAGAGAGAAAAAAGCGAGAAATAAAAAAGAAAGAATAATGGCTAAGAAAGTCATAACAAAATGGAGGAACTCTTGCTATTGAAGAAAGTACAAATGAAAAAAATAAAGATACAACAAAACCAAGCAGAACAAAACAAAAAACAAGAAGTACACAAGAAAATAAATAAAAAATGAAAAGCTAAGAAAAAATTGAGAAAAGAAGCAAAAAAGGAAAAACATACAAGTATATATAGCAATATACTTTCTGGACACCAAGTGGTGCTGTGATGTTAGGAAATGGAGAACACACACACTGGTTATTCTGTGTAAGATGTGGGTTGGAAGCCACTATCCAGTTGCAAAGGAGACCCAGTCCTGTCTTTCTGACTTATTTGCCCTCAAACAGGGCCAGGTCACTTCATGAGCATTAAGTTCCCACAGGAATGGGATTCTGAAGTTCTCACCAAAATTTCTTAGAAGATGCATTTTTGCCTTTCAAACTATGTCCCCTGACAATACAGTGGCCTTCCCTGGTGTGCGGAGCTCTTAAAATCACCCCAAAGGTGGCTGCCCACCTGGCATACTGGTGAACAGAGCCAGCCATGCACTTGGGTCCTGTGGACTTTTCCTTCCAGATGGCCTTCCCACAGTGGCAGTGCCCTGCTAGTAGCCAAGCCAATGAGAATTCTGCCCCACCTAATATGCAATTCCTGCTGCTGGATGCTGTTTGAGTTTATAGGTTCACTTAAATCCTTCCAAGTCAGCACCAGTGAGCATCCCCATCAAAAAACAAAAAAACAAAAAAAAAAAAACAGGATGACCCTTTCCTGTCTCTAGTCATCCACTGAAGTTCCAGTCAGCCGCTACCCATACCCAAGTACTTGCCTTCTGTGCTGGTCTTCTTCAACCTCAGACTTCCTTGTTGGATCCTGGAGTCCCCTACTGCTTCACTGTGCCCCAGAATGATGTTTCTGGGTAGGATCCCCCAGCCAGAGGTGGCTGAAATCCTCTCTCCCCTGTTTCACCGTGAGTGACTTGTAAGGAGATATCTCTAGTCCGTCACCTTACCATGTCATCTTTAAGTATGATTTTTGGGTAGATTTTGGTAATTTCAATTTTAAAATGTGTCAAGGGGTTCTTTTTTTTTTTCTATTTTGTGCTTGCTAGAAAGCTCTATTATGAAGAAAATTTGACTTCTTCCAAAAATATCTTTTCATATATATTCAAAAAATCATCTCTTTTTTCTCCGTCTCTAGTTTACTATAGTAGATTTCCAAGTGTTAAACAAATATTGTATGTCTTATGTAAAGATAATTTGGTCATGATGCATTATTTTTTCTGTATACTCTAGAAATGATCTTGTAAATGCTTTGCTTAAGGCATTTGCATATGCTTTCATAGGTAGGATTGGCTGGTGGTTTTTCTTCCTGTCTTTGTGTTTATTTGAAGATTTAGGTGTTAAAAACACAGATCTACTCTTCAAGATTTTACTGTGCAGCACAGTATCAACTAGAAACAAAATATTTAACAATAGATCTCTAAAAATTTTATATCTATTAATAATAAAACTGTATATCCATTGGACAGTAAATCTCCATTTCTTCCTCTTCCAAGTCCCTATGAACAACCACTCTACTTTCTACTTTATAAAGTTAGACTACATTAGAATCTTCAGATTATCATAACCATATAGTATTTGCTCTCCTGTGACTGACATATTTCATTTTGTATAATGTAGAAAGTTCATTTCTATTGTCACATATTATAACATTTTCTACTTATTATAAGTTGAATCATATTTCATTATATGTATATACTATACATTTTAAATTATTTTATCTGTTGATGTACATTTAGTTTCTCCACCTCTTGGCTGTTGTAAATACTACTGCAATGAACATAGGAATGAAAATATCTTTTTAATTATTATCTCAATTATTTTGGATAAATACCCATCAGTGGGATTTGTGGATTATATGGTAGTTGTATTATTTTTATTTTCTTAAGGAAACTGTCCCATTTTCCATAGTGACTGCATTATTTCACATGCTTACACATGGTGCAAAAAGGTTCCAATTTTTTGACATCTTCAACAATATTTATTTTTTCTGTGTTTTTGTATGTTTGGTTTTATAATATTCATGTTAACAGGTATGTGGTGATACCCCATTAAGTTTTTGATTTTCACTGTCTTGGTGATTAATTACTTTGAGCATCTTTTCACATATGTGCTGGCCATTTTTATGGTGTTTTTGAAGAAATATCTATTCAACTCCTTTGCTTACTTTTTGGGGAAAAGTCTGCTCATTTTTAATTTGGGGTCATAATTACTAGTTCTTCTAATTACTTATCGAAGTTTCTCATGTATTTTTAAAATTAACTTATCACCAGATCTATACTTTGCAAATATATATATTTTTTTATATCAGAGGTTTTACTCTGATGATTGTTTATTGTATGGAAGCTTTATAGGTTTATGTAGTCTCACTTGTCTATTTTTGCCTGTGATTTTGGTGTAATATCCAATAAATCACTGTCAAGAATAATGTCAAGAAATTTTTCCTTATGTTTTCTTTTAGGAGTTTTATAGTTTCAGATTTTAATTCTTTAATCTATTTTAAGTTAATTTTAGAGTATAGTGTAACATATGCATCTAATATCAATTTCTGTGTTTGGATACCCATTTTTCCCAACACCATATTTTGAAGAGATTATTCTTTTCCTAATATGTAGTCTTGACACACTTGTTGAAGATTATTTGCTTATTTATGAGGGAGTATAATTCTGGGTTTTCTATTATGTTTTATTCAGCTATATGTCTTTCTTAGCACTGATACCATCTAGTTTTCATTACTTTACTATTGTAGTATGTTTTAAAATCAGCAAATGTGAATCTTCCAACCTTGCCCACTTTCCTCAATATTATTTTGGCTATTCTAAATTTCATATAAATTTTAGGATTTTTTTCTATGTCTGTAAAAATACTATTGCAATTTTCATAGAAACTGCATTGAATTTGTAGATTTTTTGACTAGTATAAATGTTTTAACATTATTAATTCTTCCAGTCCATGAACACAAGATGTCTCCATTTAATTGTTTTCTCTATTTTTTTCCAACAAAGGTTTGTAATTTTCAGTGTAGAAGTGTTTTGCCTCCCGGGTTAAATTCATTTTAGGAATACTTAGGTATTTTATTCTTTTTGATACTATTGTAAGTATAATTGTTCTCTTTGTTTTGTTTCTGGATTATTTATTTTAGTAGTATATGGAAAGGAAGCTTATTTTAAATGTTAATTTTATATCCTATTTATCAATTCTGACCTTTTTAGGTTGTGTTGTTGAAGTTTTCTAAATATAAAATTATGTGATTAGCAAGCAGAGGTAATGTTACTTCATCCCTTATGATGTGGATACTTTTTCTTTTTCTTTCCTAATTGCTCTGACTGGGCCTTCCAGTAATCTATTGAGTAAAAGTGGCAAGAGTGGACATCTTTATTATTGTTCCTTATTTTACAGAAAAAGGTTTCAGCTTTTCACCTTTGACCTTTGGATGTGGGCATTTCAGATATGACCTGTATTATACAAAGATTATTTTCTTCTATGCTTAGCTGTTGAGTGCTTTTTATCATAAAGGCTGTTACATATTGCCAAAAGCTTTTTCTTTATCTACTGAGATGTCATGTGATTTTTACCCTTCATTCTGTTAATGTGATGTGTCATTTTGTTTTCTTTATGGTGAATCAACATTTCATGTTCAACAGAATAAATACCACTTGATCATGGTGAATGATTTTTTAAAAATTGTTGTTAACTTTGGTTTGCTAGTATTGTGTTGTAGATGTATGTATCTGTATTCATCAAGTATATTAGTAGTATCTTTTTTTCTGGTTGACCTCATAAAATGAGTTTGGAAATATTCCCTGCTCTTCAGTTTCTTGGAACAGTTTGAGAATTGGCATAATATTTTTTCTTTTTACACATACATATGTTTATTGTGTTTCCACTTTATGTCTTCACAAAATTAAAAAGGCTTAAAATTTAACAACAATAACTATGTTTAAGATAAGGAATAGAAACAAAAACCTCGCAAAGAACAAGTGAAGATAAAAACATTCAGAAAAGAAATCAGACAATTGCTACAACAAAGCATTAAGCAATATTAATAATAGTAATACAAAGAAAGTAACATTCACATTGTCGAATAAGAGTATGTATATTATAGAATGCTTTGACTCTGAGGTTTAGTATGGAGTCATCAATTAACTTATTATTTTTTTTCAAAGAAAATTTTTTTGAGACTTTGGAACATTTTCTTTGAATGATAGAATTTACCAGTGAATCTCTTATTTTGGGCTTTTCTTTGTTGTGAGGTTTTGATTACTGGTTCAAGCCCCTTATTATTTAAAGGTCTGTGGAGCATACTGCAAGGGTATAAATAAAATCTACCAAGTATTGAACACAAATGTCTTAACACTATGATTAAGTAAATGAGTGAAAGATATGTAATTGGTAGGATGTAAGCACTCAAATTTGTACAAACAATCAACATTTTCAAGGGCACAATGGCATAAATATATTCATGATCTGTGTGTATATGACTTAATAAAAAAAGGGTCTGTTAAATTTTTCTATTCATAGTTCAGACTTAATGTGCTGTATCTTTATAGGAATCTATCCATTTCTCTTAGTATGCACATTTTATTGGCATATAATTGCTCATAATAGTTTTTTATTTGTGTGCCAAAAACTGCAATGTTTTCTCTTTCACTTCAGAGTATATATAATTGTATCTTTCCTCTTTCTTAGTGTATTTCTTTCTAGATGTATTAACATGTAAAATTTCGTCAATTTCATTGTTTTTTTTTAATTGAATCATAGCTGTGTACATTAGTTCAATCATGGGGTACAGTGTGTGGGCTACCCCATTTCACTTATTTTTTTTTGTTGGTTTTCTTTTCTCTATTTCATTTATTTCTGTTCTAATCTTAATTACTTCATTTCTTTCGCTAACACTAGGTTTAGTTTGTTTTTCTTTGCCTGTGTCTTGCAAGTGCTAAAATAGATTGTATGAGATCTTTCTTTTTCTTAAATGTAAGCATTTACCAATTCCAATATTCCCTTTAGCATTGCTATTGTTGCATATCATAAGGTTAATATGTTGTATTTTCACTTTCATTTTTCTCAAGATATTTTCTAATTTCCCTTTGTTTTTTCTTTGGCAAATTGGCTATGTGTAATGGGTTGTTTAATTTCCATATATTTATGATTTTTAAAAAATTTTCCTTCTGTTCTTAATTTCTTGTTTCATTTCATCATGGCCAGAAAATATATCTGATATGATTTCAATATTCTTTTTTGAGACTCATTCTGTGGCATAAAATGGAGTATATCTTAATTATACATCATATGTTTATATTAAAATATCACATGTAAGTCATAAATATGTTCAACTGTAATGAATATATAACTAAAAATTTCAAATTGAAGTTTATACATTGAGTATATGTTCTATCAGTTGAAGAAATGTCCTATTTCTGCTTTCTTATTTTAAGTATTCTTATCAGAAAAGGCTGCTGAATTTTGTTAAATGCTTTTTATGCATTTATTGAGAGGGTCATATGACCTTTGTTTTACTTCTATTATGTGAATTATGTTTATATGTTTTCATAAGCTGAGCCAGACTTGCATCTCACTTGATCAAGCCCCCTTGATTGTGTTGTATATATTTTGAATGAATAGCTGTATTCTCTTTGGTAGGATTTATTGAGCATTTTGTATTGATATTCATTAGTGATATTGGTCTATAGTATTTTGTTTGTTTCTTTGTTTGCTTGTTTTTGGCTGCTGTTTTTGGCACCTTTCCTGGTTTCCTATCCTAGTTTTGGTATCAGGATGATATTTGCTTCAGGAAAGTGCTGGGGAGGGTTCCCACTTTCTCAATATTTTGAAATAGATTCTGTAATACAGGTATGAGTTTGTCTATGACAGTTTTGTAGAGTTCTGATGTAAAACCACCTGGTCGAGGATTTTTGCTTGCTGGAGAACATTTTATTGTTGTTGCAATTGTGGTGCTTGATATTGGTCTGTTCAAGGGTTCTTTTTCTTCCTGATTAAACCTAGGGAAGTACTGTGATGCCAGGTATTGGTCCATTTCTTCCATGTTTTTAAACTTCTTGGCATAGAGTTTTTTGTAGTATTCAGTGATGATCTTTTGTATCTCTGTAATGTCTATTTTTATTTCCCCTTTTTAATTTCTAACTGAGTTTATCAGAGTTCTTACTTTTCTGTTTCTACCTAATCTGGGCAAAATTTTAGTTATTTCAATACTCTCTTTTGTTCTTACCCCTCAGAGTATATACAAAGTATCTTGATTTCCTACCAGTGTCCCAAGTAAGGAAAGAAAAACCCTATTCTCTCAGAGAAACTTTCAAAAATGTAGATGACTAAAGGCACATTTCAGTCTTCCCCCTTCTCTTTCATGGAAGAGGTGTTAAATTTTACACCTTCTCCTGATTTTGTCCAACCTTTTTAGTCACAGTAAGTTGCCACTCTTGGTTTTCTCTTTCAGTAGTAGCTAGGCATCTTCTGGGCCATCATTACTGTGATTGAACTGAGAAATTATTATTTGGGGCAGTCCTCCAAAAAGCTGGAACTTAGAACACATGTTTCAAATTTTGTTGGCCTATCTTCCTATCGGGGGAAGTAATGAGCTAGGGCATTTTTTCCAGGTACTGACCTGTGATGGAAGAAGTTGATGTGGATAAATTTTAATAGTGTTTCTTACTCATTTCAATGTGACTGTGCTCAGATTTGTGTTTATCTGGGATACATTAAATTATTGTATGGGATTGAAAATATCATAAAGGTATTTTAGCCTAAATATAATTGTTACATTGTTGCTCATGGGACTTTCTATTCTGCCATCTTTTTGAATACCTGAACATCTTTGTGTGGTTTTATGTTAAGGATATAGTAGGCCATTAAACGAATTTTGAAGCATTTCTGTTTTCTCTCTTCTTTGGAAGAACATGTGTAAGATAGAAGGTACTTCCTATTTTTATGTTTAGAAAAATTAACCATCGAAGTTGTCTAGTTGTGAATTTCCTTTTAATGGAAAGTTTCTGTCTATAGTCAATGTTTTTATTTTTTTATTTTTATTTTTTGATACAACAGTCTCACTATGTCACCCTCAGTAGAGTGCCATGGCATCACGGCAAACTCAAACTCTTGGGCTTAAGTGATTTTCATGCCTCAACCTCCTGAGTAGCTGGGACTACAGGCGCCCCCAACAATGTCCAACCATACATATATATATATATATATATATATATATATATTTTTTTTTTTTTTTTTGCATTATCATTGTTGTTAAGCTGGCCTGGGCCAGGTTCAAACCCACCAGCCTTAGTGCATGTGGCCAACACCATAACCACTGTGGTACAGGCGCCAAATCCAATTCTTTTATTCTTTATAGAACAATTAAGTCTTTCTATTACTTTTCCTTGGTAGATTTTGTAACCTAAATGTTTTTAGTTCATTTAAAGTAAACTTTGAATTTGGTGTCCCGTACTTTCATGTGTATGAATAATAATCTCTTATTATCTTTATAATGACTTCAGAACTTATAGTTTTCTCCATTTCTATTTCTGATGCCAGACACTTATGCTTATTTTTAGTTTTTTATTATTAATATGTCAAATTTTATATATCATTAACCTTTCAGAAAACTAACTTTTAGCTTTGTAAGTCTTTATTCTTTTGTTTCTCTAATAATTTCTACAGTTATCTTATTTTCTAGTTTATTTGGGTCTATTTTGGTATAAATAACTTGATTTCTTAAGATGGAATGAATTGTTATCTAATTACATCTCATATAGTTTTTCTAACATAAAATTTCAAGACTTTATATCCTCTCATATTCTATAGTTGTTTCTTCCCACAAGTTCCTTTTATTTATTAAATCATAAAGCAATAGATCATGTATACATTAATGCTCTTAGGGGGGTGCATATTGCAAGGGTACATGTCAGATCTATTAAGTATAGAGTATAAATGTCTTAACACAATAATTAAGTAAATGAAGTGAGAGATATATTAACCAGTACAATGTAAGCATTATTTTTATTCTTATTCATTTGAAAAAATTTCTCAATATTTCTCTTTTGTTACTTAAGTATCTGAATGTATATTCTTAATACCAAAACATATACAGATTTTCTGGTTATTATGTTGTTACTGATTTTAAGAATATTTACACTGTGACATGACAATATACCCTATATTATTTTAGTCCTTTGATACGTGTTAAAATTAGCTCTGGGGCTACAAAGATGTTCTTTTTTTCAAATATTCCAAATAGTCTGAAAAGAATGTGCATTCTTTAGTTATGAATATATGGGTATGAATAAATTAGAATTAAGTTGAGTTTGTTAATTATATTTTTCAATCTATACATTTATTTATTTTTATTAAAACAAAAAGAGGTAGATCATGTATACATTTATGCATCTAAGGGGTACAATGGGCTGATTTCAAATACAATTTGGAATGTTTACATCATACTGGTTAATATATCCCTCACCTCATTTACTCAGTTATTGTATTAAGACATTTATTCTCTATGCTTAATAGATCCGACATCTAACCTTGAAATAATCACCATAGGTGTGATACCACCATTCACCATCCCTCCATTTGACCTCTCCCTTCCCCTTCCATTCCCCTCCCTCCTTCATCCTGGGCCATAGTTGAAATCTATTCTTCATATGAAAGTGTGAGTGATTGTAAGTTGGTTTCATAATAGTACTAAGTACGCTGGATATTTTTTCTTTCATTCTCGAGATACTTTACTAAGTAGGATATGTTTCAGCTCCATCCATGTAAAATATAAAATTTCTCCTTTTCAGTGTGAAGATTCAAGCTTATCTTATTCAATAAACTTTTCCAATTTTGCTTTTCAATTTTTTTCTTGAGGAGTTTCTGGGGATTTGAGTAAAGAAAAACTTACTGTTTTCTTTAGCCACTTTTGTCATGCAAATGCTGAAATTACATTGTCTTCTGTATCTGCCATTATCTTTTAAATTGCTTTTATATCTTTGCTTTACTCTAGTTTACATTTTATTTTTCTTCAAATCTAACTTTCAAGTTCCTCTAAGTTCACTAGAAAGGAAGCATGACATTTTAGGCAACAGATTTGTTTTGTAAAGTTGAGGTTAGGAAAAATGAACTTGAGCCCAGAGAATTATTGACTGCAAGTGGTCTCTTGTTGCCGAGAAGGCTATTATATATGCATTCCCAGTGATCTTCCTCTAGCAGTTATGAGAGTATACCCATAAAAACAAGGGAATAGAAGAGAAAACAGAGATAGCAACAGTAGCAATTGACTTAAAAGGGCAGATAAAGATGAACACTTCTTCAGGTCAGTCTACTAAGAAGCAAGCAATTCATGCTTAAAAACAGGCAAACCTCAGGAATGGAAAGCATTAAGTATCTGTGAAAGACAAGAGTGTCAGGTAGAGAGCTAAATGTAGGATGGGTTGAAAGTCTACGTGAAAGTCAGACCTTCAGTTTACTCGTCTGTAGCCTAGGCAGTCAGGTGAGCACTCCTCCCCTCCTAGTAGAAAAAGCATCTCCACCTGAAACAAGGGAACTAAAGATACTCTTGACTCACGAGCACTAAATCCAAGTCAAGGCAAGGGGATTGGATCGCCAGATTTCTCTTTGTCCCATGTCCTCTTTTTTTTTTTTTTTTTTTGCGGTTTTTGGCTGGGGCTGGTTTTGAACCCGCCACCTTCGGGATATGGGGCTGACGGCCTACTCCTTTGAGCCACCCACTCCATGTCTTTTTTTAATCATTTGCAAATTATTCATCACTTTACTTCTGTCATTCTGTTCATAAGTCTTTGATTTTACAGACATTCTTAAGGTTATCTTTTTGAAACAATATCAGGAATTAATTTATATGCTCTTCCTGATACCACAAGAAACTTCATACGTTCACAAAATCCCTTTATTCCTCCTCTGCATTCCTCCACCATGCTCTTGCGAACACCACCATATTGATGAAATCTGGAATTTGTGTTCCTGGTTTTGCTCTTTAATCCCCAAACCTACTTTAATTTTAAGCAATAAAATATTTTCTAGTTTCTTCGGTCACCATAGCATTTTGTAGCTCGCTTGAATAACTGTTTGGCTGTTATTACATTTTGATTTCAAAATTTTTGCCCCTCAAAACTTTAAAGACACTATTCTGTTGTCTTTTAGTTTTATTTATTTAAGAATTATTGAGATATATGATGTGAATTTTGTTCTATTTCCTTTTTTGGTAATCTTTTTATCTCTCTATCTCTCTCCTCCGTCTATTTTATCTTTTTTTCTCCCTATTTCTGCCTTCCTCTTTCTGGGAATTATTAGGATTTGCTCTTTCACCAGGGTTATGTCCAAGGATGTCTACCCCACTCTAATCAGCTTCTGTCTTTAATACACAAGTTCTTTCATAGCCTCAAAACATTTAATAATTCATGTACTTTGTGACCACTTGCATAGGGGCACCTGGGGAGGATAAGAAGGTTCTTCATTTCCAAAGCATTACAACTATAATTGTAATAAATTATGCATTACATATGCATTACATATGGTCATGAATTATTCTGTATACACATGGTCTATCAGTGTGTATAGTTGCCCTTTAACTTTCAGCAATTTGGCATGCTCTGGAGAGGGCCAAAAGTTTGATTTCTTGAATCTGTTTTGCTACTCAAAAGAGTGGATTCAGTGTGAGAAGCTAGAGTAAGTTATTGGATAAACCAGTATAGATTTTCCTTTTAAGATGAGACCTATGAATAAACAATATTAAATCATGGTTTGGCTTGGTTATATTCAGTATCTGTTCTGGACTTAAGATACTTCTCAGACAGAAACACAATCATAAGGTTGATGGATTGAGAGCAGTAGATGTGTAAGTAGAAATATGAGAAAGGAAGATAGAAAGGAATATTTAATAATTATCTAATGAACTAGCCGAACTTGGGATGCTTTTAGTTATCAACAGAGATCATGTTGCATTTGCTATCTTCAGATTTGAAGGTGGTCCTAGTACAAGAATTGAAGCTTTGAATAATTTAGCTGAGGTGATAACTGATCTGAAGCAAAGATGAGTCTGTCTAGGTTACTGGATCAAGGGATAGGTTATTACAGGAAACAGGTGTTTGGTGTGTACCATGTCATGGCATTGGTACCCCTGGAGTACGTCCTAATTTTTTGCAAGCATATAAAAAAAAGTTTGTGATAATTTGGGAGCCTCAGAGTAGAGGGTGGTTCATTGATATTTTGAAATTATTGAATGCCTTGTTAGTGTTGTTGAACTGTTGGATTTAGTCAAATCATATTTGACAAAAATCATTTTGTACCCAAGTCCTTCTCTAACCTCAGCCACCACTCCCACGTGCAAGTTATGCATACATCTACAAGACTCACGTGGATACATTGTGTTAATTTCTTCCTTAAATTAAAGGACTAATATTAGTTACCAGTATTTACTTTTTAATCTTAATGTTCTTGTATTTAAATGTGAAAATTACCATACCCATATTGGAATTTAAACTAAGAGACCATACTTTTGAGTACTAATTTATAAATTCTCTTAATGATATTGGGAATCTATGAATGAAGGAAATTCATATATATAGTCATGTTTAGAGAACGAGCCAGTAATTTTTCAGTATTGGTCATTTTTCCTAATAATTGATTAAATAGTCCATGAGATCATTTTAAAATCTGATTCTCTCTGCATTGTATCTGGAGGAAATTCTCCAGGAGATGTGAACGGTACCATTGCCAGTCTCAAGTGTTTTTGTATGCTTCTCTCTCTCTTTTTTTGGTTAACTTTCCTGGGGTTTTCAGGATAGAGGGACTCTTCTCTTCATGTTACCATTTCTATGAAAATCCTACCTCCTAATATGCACTTAATTTGAAAGGTAGGTCATGTGCAGTTCCCAGAACCATAGAAATTGCTTGGTGCCTTTTCCATGGTTGGCAATTACTTAGCATTAACAGTTTAACAGTAATTATGTCTTCATGGGGGTAGATGTAGAATTTTAATGAAATCTGAAGATCATAAGACCAGCGAGTCCAAGAGTCTAGGAAAAATATCTTTAATGATATTTTAAAAGAGAAAGAAAGAGATTTTGTATGTTGGCTTTTCAGAATTTCAGTCACTAAGAGCAACCTTATTAAAGCAACCACAAGATGGCACCAGTGTTCTATTTTAAAAGCTATGGTCAATTGGCCAGAGGATTCCTTTTGTCTTTTATCTTTGCATGCTCCTAGTCCTAGTTACACCTGCCTTTTGAGGTTATCATTCATGAGCTATAATCCTAATAGCAGCAGTATCAGATTTAAAGTCTGTAGATGGAGTAACTGGTTTGGGAATTCCATTCATCGAACCATATCCATATTAAGAAGAGAATGACTTAGCTGCTCTCCTAATCTTTAAGATGAAATGTCAGAGTTTTTGTGTTCATAAATGCTATGCAAAGGAGCAAGTCCAAACCCAGGGCCTCTCATTGCCCATCTTCATGGAATTTCTTCAGCACATCAGCAGCAGATTCCAGCGCCTGCCCCCAAACACAACCACTGAATGTCTACACCTGTTCACAAATCAGTCACTACAAAGTACTCACAATTTTATTGGAAAAACGTGTGTGCAGTCTTCTGATTCTAGATGATCTATTCTAGACTCTTTTATTTTAGTACCCAGGATATCCAGATGACTAATGTTTGTGTGGGTTTAGGATGTCAATCAAAAAAGACTTTGCCATTAATGTCTCTCCTGTTAGTCCCTCTGAATCATTCTGTAAAAGGAATTTGGCCTTCTTAAAATTTCTGGGAAATAAAGCCAGGCCAAATGTTTGATGAACTCCTCTGCTGTCTCTGATCTGTGAAATCCTTTCGTATTGGTTTCAGCACTCTAGACTCTGCTCCAGGTGCAACTGTAAGGTGGTCTAGAAGTGACATGGCTTCTGCTTAAGCATGTCTCTTAATCCTCTGAACTTTACCCAACCTTTCTGGCCTGGATTCTGGGAATGGTGTCCACTTTTCAAGATGGGATCATCTGTACTCCAGAAAACATCAGTATGAGAAAGACTAGGGTATTAGGGAATAAATTCAATATAGTTCTAAACTTAAAGACTTATCTATTTTGTTTCTTATGCACTTTACTAACTTTACCAACCAAAGCACTACTTGGTGCTTGGTCATCTACCCTTTCTTCATTTCTAATCACAAGCAGATTCCGTTTTCCTTCTGTTCCCCAGTCCTTCTCCAGCAGGCTTTGTGAATTTTCTCTCCCCTCCTTTCTCATTTTCTAAGTCCTATTCCTTTAGGTTAGCAAAACCAAATTTGGTATAAATGAAGCAAAGATGCACACTGGTAAGTGTAAAGTGTCTCTCCCTTGCATTAATATTTTTCTTACATGATCATCTATTTTTTACACTTGACCTTGGGCTACTCAGAGGTGAGGACTACCTTATTCATCTCTGTTTTTGGTACTCAGAGGACTCTCTAATGTTAGCCAACAGGGAGAGAGGAGAGACCTTAGTAGCAAAGAAAAGAACCTTTTAACCCTGTCTAGTCTCCCTACAGAGGAGGTATTGCTTTTCCTTAGCTCCTGAAGTTACATTGTTGCAATATGGCAGTTATGATGGCTAACACAGATTCTATCCCCAAGTAGAGGCTATAGGGTCTCTTCAGGTGCCTCTGTTTTTTTTTCTTTTTTTATTGTTGGGGATTCATTGAGGGTACAAGAAACCAGATTACACTGATTGCATTTGTTAGGTAAAGTCCCTCTTACAATAGTGTTTTGCCCCCAAAAGGTGTGGCACACACCAAGGCCCCACCCCCTTGCTCCTTCCCTCTCTCTGCTCTTCCTTTCCCCACCCCTCCCTCTTTCTTTTTCTGCTCTCCCCTTCCCTCACTCCCACCATGTCATTAATTGTCATTAATTGTCTTCATATCAAAATTGAGTACATGGGATTCATGCTTCTCCATTCTTGTGATGCTAAGAATAAAGTGTTCCACTTCCATCCAGGTTAATACAAAGGCTGTAAAGTCTCCATTTTTTTTTAGGTGCCTCTG
>CAUYON010062817.1:0-36363 GCA_963573935.1 Arctocebus calabarensis | reverse complement strand
TAGTGATCAAGGAAATGCCATGAAGGATATCTGTAACAGTATGATCAAAATATTTCTGAATGTATATGAATCGTGCCCTGTGATTGCACCAATGTACATAATTATGATTCAATAAAATTATTAAAAAAAAAAAAAGAGTTTTTCCCACATTTTTCTCAAGGATTTTTATTATTTCATGTCTTAAAATTTAAATCTTTTATCTAGGGAGAGTCAATTTTCGTTAGTGGTGAGAGGTGTGGGTCCAGTTTCAGTCTTCTACATGTGGCTGACCGGATCTCTCAGCAACATTCATAGGTGAGATTCACATGCTTCCTACATGGGCCATTGCAGATATTTTAAAATAGAAGACTTCAAAAAAAATTCCAGTAGAGTGAAAATTTTATTTTTGCAAAAGCTGATGAAACTTGAGACTAGAGTCATAGGAGATAAGAAATTCCCAGGATTAGGAGCCATGTCTTTCATTCTGTTGCTATACTTTTAAAGCTTCAGAAACCCTGGGTCTGGTTCCTTTAAGACTGGCTGAGTAGGGTGATTCTGTATATGAAGGAACTGCTAGTGTGCTGGCAGTGGAGACTGCCCAAGTGGTCTTACATCGCTTTGCCCAGGTTTTACTTTGTCTTCCTAGAAGGGCCCCATTCTCCTCTGCCCACCCTCTTGGGTTCATGCTTGCCTATCTAGACCCCACTTCTGTCTTGAATTCGTACTTGGCCTTCCTGGTAATGACCTGCCTCTCGGCCAGCCATAACCCAGTACCATCCCACCCACCCTGCTGACCTCATCCCAGAGTCCCTAAATCCAGCATCTCCCTCGGTTCTTCAACAGTACCTAATTATGCTTGGCAAGAAAAACGATGCTTAAAATTCTCATTAAATTTAATTCAATTCTGGTTGTATTCTTCTCTTTTCTAAGAGCAAATAATGGTAGGATTTCAGAAATTTTCCTATATTTTATATATTGAAAAGAATTCTGAACTGTACTTGGAGTGAGAAGCCCTAGAGTCATGGGGGAGCAGGGCAAACACCATTACGCTACCTGTGTGGGAAGGTGCCAGTCAGCCCTCAAGTGAGATTAATAAAGCTCTCTGAGCTTTTGTTTTCCAGGTTGTTACAAGGATCAGAATAACATAGGGAAAAACATCTTTTGCAAATTTTATTAAATCATAGCACAAACCTAAATGTTTTCTGAAATATTCATTTCTGTAGAACAACATATTTTGTGTGCAGCAGGACAAATAAGATATCACTGTGTTTGATTCTGTTTTATGAAGAACAAAATTTGGGACTTTTCAAAAAACCCTCTGAGCTTCTCTAAAAATTCAGAGCCTACCCCCAAACCACTCCTGCTGTAGACTAAAATATTAAAAGCCTGTTGATGGCAAGTATTATTTTATAACCTAAACCTAAGTCAGCTTCCTACATGACAGCTCATCCTTGCTGTGACTGAGTAACTTAAAAGTTTCCAAAAAGCAGCTGTTTTCTTTCTTTCTTTTTTTTTGAGACAGAGTCTCACTCTTTTCCCCTGTAGAGTGCTGTAGCATCATAGCTCACAGCAACTGCAAACTCTTGGGCTTAAGCAATCCTGTTGCCTCAGTCTCCCAAATAGCTGTGACTTCAGGAGCCTGCCACACATCCAGCTATTTTTCAGAGATGGGATATCACTCTTGCTCAGGCTGGTCTTGAACTTCTGAGCTCAGGCAATCCACCTGCCTCAGCCGCCCCAAGTACTGGGATTATAGGCATGAGACACTGCACTCAGCCTACAGGAACTGTTTCCTATTTTTCATACCAAGTATTTAGCAGCCCCTCCTTCCTTCTTCCCCTCTTTTCACCCTCTTTTTCTGCCCTGTACATGCCCAGCAACAGGGAAGCATCATTTTATGCACCCAATAAGAAAGCAACACATGTCCTAAAAGAACAGATTTACCAACATGAAAGAGTGAAGTTCAAAACAGAAAAAACACCTTTGCAAGAGTAAAGTAAATGTTCTCCTAGTTTTCAAAGAACCAGAAGCGGCCATGGTTCTTCCAACACTGATTTCAAAATACTTAGTGCTTAGATAGACTGTGCTTGTCTCCAGTGGAAACTGCTAATAGCCATGGGATCCCTGCCTACACTTTAACATGCCTATAAGTAACAGGTTGTCAAAATAAAACTATCTCAGCCTTACTTTCACCCATAGCCTCAAGAAAATATATTCCAATTCCTCCAGAAATAAGATTATCTATGTAGGGTTGGCAAAGAAGGTGGCTAATTACAGGCTTTGAGACTTTGGCCTGGCATCTACTTGAGAGAATAAAACATTTGAAGTTCAAGTGCCCAAGGAGGGTAACATTTAAAAAGATGTCTGAAAAAACCTATTTGTGTACTGTGTGTTCCATTCCCAGCCCATCCCCAACCAAGGATGTCCTCAGGAAAGGAGCATTTGGAGAATTTGGCAGGTGTCCCCAGGAGCCCGGGACGTCTACTGGAGTAGTGTCTGGCTCACACCTGAGGAGTCTGCAAGACAAGAGACTGTGGCTGAGTGGCTGTTTAGCCAGCAGAGCAGAGAGAAGATGCGGGAATTGGGGATGAGCCACACTTCCAGAGGAGGGTGTATCATTCCTGTGGGAAACCAGAGAAAGAGAGAGAGCAGAGAGAGATGGAGAGAGAGAGCAGAGAGAGACAGAGAGAGAGAGAGGTTCTATTTCATAATAGCTCTGACCACGTAGGACCACTCTTTCCTCCCTTGGGGGTACTGGCTAGGAGAAGGGAATGCGATGGATGACCAGTCCTGCTGCAGGTGCAGAAAGAAGATGGAATCAGAGGCGAGAACCAGGCGTACCTGCACGACCAGCAGCAGACAGCTGCCCCTGCAGTGGGATCCCAAGGGCCCTCTAAGGCGACTTTTGTTGTCTTGCTTTCACACTGCTTTGAGAATTTAATAAAAGCTTCAATTCTCTTTGCACAGCATTTTAAATAAGAGTTCAGCATATTCCTGCACCTCTTGAAGACTGTCTATGGACATGTCCTCTCCCCTAGGCTGTCACTGTCACCAAGTGAAGAAGCCCTGATGTAACCCAGCCCGCCCAGCACTGCTAACAGCAGGTTTCTGGCATTCTCTGTGTTGTAGAGCTCCCCCTCCGCGCCCCCCTGGAACCCTAGGCTCACGTTCCTGGCATCTGACCTGGAATCTTATTTCTTCACATCTGAGTTGTCACCCTTTTAGATTTGCTCTATGGCTTTGCTCTGTCCTCACTGATTCTTATAGTTTCCTGGTTCAACTATAGCCATCTTTCCAGTGTCCGATCCAGCCTCTGGGAATTCCCTACCTCCCATCTAACATCCAGGCATCTTTGTCCAGGAAATACTCATTGGATAATTTTTCTAAATGTTGCTTAATTGAAGGATTTGATCCATGTTAAAATAAAAAAAAAATGCCTATGGTAGAAGTACTACTTAAGCTGTTGTCTTTCCGCGTTAATAAGTTTCAGATCCTGACTCCAGAGAAGATTTCATCAAAGAGAGTTTGAGAATTCAGTAGAACGAAGAGAAGAAACTCTGGCATGAAAAGAGAAGTGATCTTGGAGGGTAGAGTGTAAAATTATTAATTTTTCCTATTCTTCACTTTGCTTTGGACCCACATTAAGCTAAAGTGTCTAAAGCTTAGTACAGAAAAAAAAAGTTATTGGTACAGAAAACACTTGAGTTATTGCTGAGAGTGTTTGGGGGATGGTGTGGCATGCTGCCAGGCCTTTGGCACTGAGCTCTGACCAAAAGCTGTGTGTTGATCACGTCGATGTGTGCCTGAGGGGGAGACACTAAGCCACCGTGCTCGACCCACCCCCAAGCACGGCCTCTCCTAAGCTGCAGAATGGACGTGGCATGTCTCAAAGCCGCGCCTCTCAGCTCTCAGTCATAGGCTTAGCTTGGCACACCAATCAAACCAGACAGCCTGACTTTTTGTTCCCCACCAGAAATATGAATTTATAAAACGTATTCACATCTCATCATGCAGGGATTTATGCCTGCAAGTCTGTGATCATTAAAGAGTCATGTGCATACATTCTCCTTTCCATGGTAGGGATTACAAACCCCTAACGATAGTAAATTATTCTCTTCTGCGCTGTATACTATGATTACTCTGTGGAATTTTCTAGACTGCTATGAAAGGCACCACAGCACTAATGAAGTGTTATTTATACTACACACTGATTTTGTTTTTTTTTTTAAGTTTCTCCTCATTCCATCTTTTTTGATTTATCATACATTTAGCAGACCTAAGTAGGAAAGCCATTTTTCTGTCATCCTTCAGACTTTAAATGAGCAAGACTTTTTATGAAGTGTAATTTTCAATAACAATGAAATATTAGAAGCCCCTCTTGGAGTTCCTTGTTCCACTCCTGCCTGTGGCTTTTTATTTTTATTATTTTTATTTTTTGCTGTTGTTGTTTTTCTTTTCTTTCTTTATTTTTTTTTTTTTATCTTTTTTTAGTTTCCCACCATGGCTGCCTATGATCGCCTGTGAGATATGGAAGCAAAGATCCAGTAGAGGGGTCTCAAAAGTTTCCTCTTACTCAATTACACAATACCAAAGGTAAAAACAGAGACAAATTCACAGCTGCATCCATACACTCAATGGATGATGATTTAGCTTAATGTTAGGTGGTGAGAGGGTTGGAGATACAAAAAGGCATTGAGCACGTTTTCCAAAAGATGGCAGTTTTCTTCTGATATTGGTCTCTTTTGCGCTTGTATTTAAGGTGAGTAACTTCCCATCATTCTCTCCTAAGAGCTAAGGAGCATGTACTTTCTAATCAATCAATTTGAATTCCAGTCATCACATTCCAAGCTATATGATTTAAAGACCTTACTAAAATGGGCCTCTATAATAAAAGTATCATGGGAAGAGAGTGTGGGGAAGTAGGGAGAAGCTGGCATAACCCCTCAGTAAGTGTCCAATACATTTTGTCTCCCCTCCTCTCCCCTCCCCTCTTGTATCCTCACCTCCATTTCCATCAGCCATATTAGAACTAAATTAGCTCCTAGAACAAGAAGTTGGTTATAGGACTTGGGGTAGACAAGGTTTCTATCTTGCCAGCAGCCATCACCACCTCCCCTCTGCCCAGTGTACCTCCTTCTTTCTGCTGGCTAAGGGAAAGCAACCCCTTTAACAGTCTCAGTGAATCATGATTGTCCTCAGTTGATCATAGATAAGTCCATAATCTTGGAAGGTGACTGGATTTAGGCAGACACGTGGCTTAGTACCTTTCAATGCCACCTACAGAGAAACCTATTGGTGGCATTGGAGGAAAGGTTCTCTCAGTAATAAAAAAAAAAGATTTATGAAGGATATTCCTCTCTTCCCCCTAAACAATTGTTCTCACAGCTTCATGAGATGTGGTGACGCTGCTATAGCTGTGCCCTGGAACATGAACTATTACCACCACATAGGGCAGAGTAAGAAACGTGGAAACCTGTGCTCCCTGATGCCATCCCTGTGCCACTGAACAGCCCTCCCTGCAGATCCTCCGTCATGGTAGGCAACATATGCTTTAGGATTTCAGAGAATTTTGATCAATATTCTGTTAGTTGTAGCAGAAATTAGCCAGCTGCTAACATATCCCTCAGATCCAAGTTCGAGTCCCTGCTTTGCTTATGTGTGAGCATGTCCTAGTTACCTAAACCCACAAGCCTCCATTTCCTCACCCTTATAATGGAGGGAGTAATTATACCCACCTCTTAGATGCTGTGAGAATTCCGTGAGTTCACATAGAGTCATGGTTGGTATTGAATCCTCAGTAAATGGTAGTTAAAATTATTGTGAACATTTCCCCCAATTCACGTGTAGAAAACCCTGATTATACCTTCTAGTACAGATACTGCTCATTGTAGATCATATGGATAAAAATTTCACTGGTCTCCAGTATTAAATGCCTCATCTCCGGCCAGCTAAATGGTCGTCCTCCTCTTCTCTTTTTATTCCCTGCGTTTCTGTCCCTGAAGCTATGGGCCCAGTGAGAGGAGGGTCACCCCACTCCAGACACTCACACTTGAAAGGAAATACGAAAGGTCTTAGGACACATGTAACTCTGGTGGGATTTTGTGGTTTTTCTTGAAAACATGAAGCCTGAACAGCTTTTAAAATTGGGGGCAGAGGTGGTGGTGGTGGCTGAGACTCTTAATTTCCTTTAAGAATAACTTTCTGACACAGTACCCCCAAGTCTCTCTCTTCCTTTGGGTCCCCCTATGGTCTTCTTGTATCTACCCTCTTTTTTGATCTCTAACTCAGAATCTGCAACATTATTACATATTGATTTTCTTTCTTTCTTTTTTTTTTTTTTTCTGAGACAGCGTCTCAATCTGTCATCCTGGATAGAGTGCCAAGGAGTCATAATTCACAGCAACTTTTAACTCTTGGCTCTTGGGCTTAAGCTATTCTCTTGCCTCAGCCTCCCAAGTAGCTGGGACTACAGGCGCCCGCCACAGGCCCGGCTATGTTTTGGTTCGTAGTTGTCATTGTTGTTTGGTGGGCCCAGGCTGCATTCGAACCTGCCAGCTCCGGTGTATATGGCTGGCACTCTAGCCACTGAGCTACAGGCACCAAGCCTACATATTGATTTTCTGTTTTATTTTTCTTATTCTCATGTATTAGATAAAATGAGTCTTATTTTCTCAACTTTCATTAGAATCATTTTCTAGACTTACAATGTTTGTGTTTGTTTCCTTTTCTTCCCCATGTTGCGTACACTTGCCCTTCTCCTTGCTCTTTTCATAGTAACTAGAATCCCAGTCCCTTCTTCTCCTTTATGTTTGTTCTGTATCATCTCAGTTTCCCAAAAATCTGCATAGATATATTCAACATGTGGGACCAGAATCTTGCTTTCTGCTCTTAAGCTGGCAAGTTGGCTCAGAACATAGGCACAGCCAGCCAGAACAGATAAAGCAGCCCTCCCCATTTCCTCTCTTTAAAAAGTGCTATAATTTTTGCTTTGGAGCATGAGGAAAATTAGTAAGGTTTCCAAAAGTAAAACCTTAAAGATGATCAGTGGACATTTGATTCCCTGCAGCAGAACTTCCTTCCTGTGTTGGGCAATCTGACATTGTTAAGTTTGGAGTGGCAGGGTCCCCAGAGGCCAGACACCTGGTCCCCCTGACACTGAACCTCTAGGCCAGTGTTTTTCAACCTTTTTTTATCTTACAGCACACTTGAACCTATAGTTAAACTTCTGCGGCAAACTTAAATTATGTTGATCAAAAAAAAAAAAAAAAGAATAAAAAGTACCAAAATATACTGACTATGCTTTGGACTTCTTCTGAAAATAATTTAATTAATGATCTTTAAAATTTTCATGACACACCTAACATCCTCTCATGACACACCATTGTGGGTCATGTTCTATGGGGAATAGTCTTCCCTACGACATAAGGTTACAGCATTGTCACAAAAAAGCCGGGATTGCTTAGAATCTGCGTTGGTGGCTGTGATGCAGACTTCAGGCTGGGAATGTGATAACTCCCTAAGCAGCCTGGGCTGCTGGACTCTCAGCTTCCTTTCTCAGTCTTTGCCCTGTGTCCATCCTATCAGTCTGAAAGCTACCAGATACCCTTGCCATCACCTTTGGCTTAAGTTAGCTAAATTCTGTCTCTGTTGCTTGCAACCAAAAAACCCCCAGGTGACACAGTTTATTTCTTCTCCTATTTCATTATGTCATGGAAATAAAAGAGTCTTTACAGAGAAAGGACAGAGAATTAAATCCTCCCATTCATTTGTTGGCAACCTTAGGCAATTAAGATCTCTGAGCCCTCAGCCTACATATCTGAAACGAGAAAAATAATGTCAAACTCAAATGTTACTGAAATAATTAAAATAAATTTTATGTCTAAATCCCTACCTTTTTAAAATTAAAACTTGATTTTGCCTTCTAGGTGTTTATAATTTAATCAGGAAGCTATGGCAAATGTATTTGTTAGTAACGGTAACGTTTATAGTAATGCTCAGTATCTCATGCACTGTTCTAAATAGATGCACCATTGTATTTAGTAGTTCACGTAACCTTTGCAACACATTAGTGAATTCAGAATTATTATTCATTTTAGAGATGAAGAAACAGAAAATACTACAGAGTCAATAAATAATGAGATCACATAGCTAGAATTCAAACTCTTATAGCTCATGGTCTTGACCAGATCACACATATGAACAGATGTTCTACGCCCTGAGGCCAGCCTGGAAGTGCCAAAAGAGAGACGCAGGTAACATATTTGGTTGAGTTCACAGGACAGAAGAAGACTGTGCTTCCGAGAAGCAAGGGAAGGCTTTGTAGGAGAACAAGTTGTATTTCTAAAATGTCCGGTTACCAGAATGCCAGATTGCTGGAGGGAATGAGGCCACAAGATTTTTCTCCTAACAATTATTTTCCATCTTCCATAGTCTATCTAACTCTTTTCTTTTCTGAAAACTCAGCCCAACATTATTTCCTCCAGAGAAGTTTGACCTGCATTGACTACACTGGGTACCTCTTGTATGTTCATCCGCAACTTGCATGTCCCACATAGACTTCGTATGAATACAGGCTCATTTGTCTGTATACAGTCACTAGCTGGAGAACCTATGACTGCAGGGGCAATGTCCATCTCATTTACTCTCTACTTGGAACATCTAACACAGTATCTGTCCCATGGTAAGTGCTCAGTCAGTTTTTTGTTAAGTGATGGTGGAATGGGGACCCTCAGCAGAGAAAACTACAAAGACAAACCCGACTGAAGATAGAATGTCTGAAGTAAAAACATTGACAACTTTACCAAGGTCAAAATATCTTGGATTCTTTCAGAACTTGATTGCAATAATGTCAATGGTCACAGGTTATTAAGATAATTAAAATGAAAGAGAGGCCAGAGAAAACTTCTTGGGGGTTATATAAAAGGGATATGAAAATAAAATTATATGAGTATGCTCAATATAAAAAAAGAAAAGCACCTCAACATGCTCACAAATAGCTATTTTAGATGGGTAGTGTTTACACGATGCTTAGTGCACGTGTGCGTGTATGTGTGTGTGTACATGAGTGGTTGGGTGTATGTAAACTCTTTAATCAAATTCCATGATTAATCATTTTGTGAACAAACGGAATTCCACGTGCTTTCATATTTTGTCCTAAGCTATCCTCCCCAACATCTCACACTCATAGAAAGAATATTGGCTCTTTTTTTGACATAACATTTTGATTACTCTGGCTCCAGCAAGTCTGGGGTTTGTTCTCTATCCTCATGCTTTTTGCAGAAAAAAATTTGGGGGGTCATGACAGAGCACTTTATGCACCTGAAACATTTTTTAAATAATCTAAGTGTTGGAATATGTGCCAAAAAGTAGGCTATAGAGGAAGAGTTACATGAATCAAGACGTGGCAGGACAGAGGGCGCCAGAATTCTTGGTGAGGTTCTCACAGGTGGGAGAACAGAGATCATGCGAGTCCTCAGGGAACAATTCAGTGAGACAGAGAAGGACACGGTAAGGAGCGGGTAGAGGAAGTGGGTGAGGGTGGTTGTTAAAGAGGACGGCAGTATGGCAATAGATGCAAGGACAGCAATAGCGTTTTGTTACAGGGAGCCTGCGAAGGTGCTAACTGTAAGAATTCTTTTTTGTTAAGATGCAGTAAATTTGACACTTTTCATATATGCTTTATTTGAATTAACACATGTATAGGTTTGTGTAGCCGTCATCACAATCAGGAAGCAGAATTGTTTCATTGTCCCAAAAGACTCATTGCGATACCCTTTTGTGGTTATATTTTCTCCCCTTTCCTGTCTTTTCAATAACATCATATTAATAGAAAAGTGTAATGTATACAATTTGAGACTGGCTTCTTTCTTTTTTTCTTTCTTTCTTCCTCCACCCTTCCCTTCCCTTGTCTGTCTGTCTGTCTCTCTCTCTCTCCCTTTCTTCCTTTCTTTTCTTATCTCTCTCTTTCTTTCTTTTCTCTCTCTCTTTCTTGACAGAGTCTCACTCAGTTGCCCAGACTAGAGTGCCATGACTAACTTATAGCAACCTCAAACTCCTAGGCTCAAGTGATCCTCCTGTCTCAGCCTCCTGAATAGGTGGTATCATAGGCACATGCCATCATCTCCAGCAAATTTATCCATTTTTAGTAGAGACAGGGGTCTCTCCCTTCCTCAGGCTGATCTCAAACTCCTGTCTGGGCCTCCCAGAGTGTTAGGATTACAGGCATGAGCCACTGTACCCAGCCAAGACTGGCTTCTTTCATTCAGCATAATACCTTTGAGATTTATACTGATGTATAGTAGTTCATTTCTTTTCGTTGCTGAGTAGTATGCACTGCACAATGCTCCTTGGTTTGTTTATCCATTCTGCTGTTAAAGGACAACCAAGTTGTTTCCAGCTTTTTGGTAGAAGTATGAGTTACTCTAAGCATGCATGTACAGGTTTTTGTGTGAACGTATGTTTTCATTTCTCTAAAGTAAATACCTAGGAGGGGAATTGCTGTATCATATGGTTAGTGCATGTTTAACTTTATAATAATTGCTAAATTGTTTTCCAGAGAGGCTTTACCATTTTATATTCCCAGCAGCAATGCATAAGTTTCAATTGCTCTGCGTCCAAGGAGAGTTATCTCAGTAGCGTTAATTTGCATTTACCAAGTTGATAAAGATGTTGAACTCTTTATGTGTTTATTTGCCATGAATATATCCTGTTTGGTGAGGTGTACATTCAAACCTCTTGCCCATTTTCAGTTTGTGGTGTTTGTGTTCTGCCTGGTGAGCCTTGAGGGCTATTTAATATTCTGGATTGAATTCCTCAGTTAATATGTGATTTACATGTTTTCTCCTAGTCTATAATTTATCTTTTCATTATCTCAACATGTCTTTTGCAGAACAAATGCTTTACATTTGGATAAAGTCCAATTTATCAATGTTTTCTTTAACAGATTGTGCATTTTTTGTAATGTCTAAGAATTCTTTGCTTAATCACAGGTTACAAAGATTTTCCTTTATATTTTCTTCTGAAGGTTTTATAGTTTTACCTTCTCTATTTAGATCTTTGATCCAATTTGAGTTCATTTTTGTAAAATGCATGAGGTTGAATTTGAAGTTTTTTTCTTTTTTTGCATATGAGTGTACAATTATACTGTTTATTAAAACGAATATCCTTTCCATCATTGAATTGCCATTGTATCTTTGTTGAAGACTGATCGGCCAAATTTGAATATGTCTCTTCTCTATTCTCTATTCTGTTCCATTAATCTACCAATGTGCAAATATTACTGTAGTCATATTTTAGTAAGCCTTAAACTGGGGGTAGTGTGATCTCTCTAACTTTTTTCTCTTTTTAAATATTGTTTAGACTATTCCAGACCCTTGTCATTTCCATGTGTTTTAGAATGAATTTTTCCATTTTCACAAAAAATTCTGTTGGAAGTTTGATTGGAGTTGCACTAAATCTCTAGATCAATGCAGGGAAAATTAAATTCTGTTTGTTGGTGTCAATTAACTGTAGCATCTCAAGACATTATTTCCAATATAGAATTTTATTCCTTGCCTGTCTCAGGGGTAGATTAGGCTGTGTTACTATTATGGATGGTTCTGGAGAAGGCAAATAGCCAAGCAGTTACCCACCTGAGATCATAAACATAGACCTAAAAAACTGTAGAAAGATAACATATCAATCTCATCCTGTATTCTGTGCCATTAGTGACATCTGAGAGAGCACCCAGATTAAGTTTGGACTCTCTAGTTGGATTGCTGATTTTGTACACAGAGCTGAATAACCCAAACTCTGAAAGACAGTGTTAGGTCAGGCTATGATAAAGTCACTCTTTTAACCTGAAAATTAAGAAAAACATTTCCTTGGACAGTAGATGTAGACTGGAGTGCCTATTCTTAGATCAAAAGGAAGAACAAATTTCTCCTGACCTGAAAAACTGTTAAAACTTAGGAGGTATTCTTTCAATGTCATAGAATTATATTAACAGGTGTTCCAAGTATTATTTAATCATTTAGGCAATGAACATTCTTTGACTCACACTTAACTATGGATTTAAGATTTCAGATTTAGTGAAGTTGCATTTCAATTGGTATATTTTTGATTGGTAGACATTCAGATAATTTTGTCTTATAGAAATGAATAATCAATAATAATTTTGTCTTGTTGAAATGAATAATCAATAAAAGAAAAAGAAATGATAAATCTGAAGTTATGTTTTATTCTCTGGAAGGGTATAACTACCTTTATATCCAACCAAGCAATATTCCTTAAGTTGCCTATAAATTCTCAGCTTCTCAAATTTTCTTTGAACTTGACATGTGAACATACCATAGACTGGGTGGCTTAGACAACTAACATTTATTTCTGATAGTTTGATAGGCTAGAAGTCCCAGATCAACATGTTGTCAGGTTGGTTTCTCCTGAAGCCTGTCTCCCTGGCTCACAGTGGGAAGCCTTTTTACTGTGTTCGTACATAGTCTTTCTTCTGTGTGCACAAACTCTGATACTTCCATCTGTCCAGACTGCCTTTACTTATAAGAAAACAAGCCACACTTACTAAGGCTCATTTTAATTTAATCATCCCTTTAAAGACTGTATCGCCAAATATAGGTATGTTCTAAAGTATTGGGGGTTAGGGCCTCTATGTTAAATTTGGGGGGAGAGACACAACTGAGCCCAGATTTGCATATTATCATTTTATTTCTTCATAACTAATGAGCTGTATAAAATCTTAGACACTCCTTTATTTGTGTGCAAGTGTTAACTTTAAGTTTTTGAAAATTGCATTTCAAGACTCTTTGGCTAATTCTGGTGTGATTCCTGATCTTCATTCTGAGACTCAAGGACGCCTTGAGCATTCTAGTAGTGGAGAGGGGAGTCAAGAATGGGAGGAAAGTAAACACAACTCTTGACAGAATATTATTACTAGTGTATTATTTTATAATCTGGTCTCCACAGATCAGAGTGTATGTGGATAAATAATAACCATCATCCAGTGAATTTTTTCTTTTGTTCCTGACTTCTCTGATAGAACCTCTGAGTATGCTTAAAATTCCTCTTGGATGTTCTTTATTGTCCCTGCAATATGTCACAGATGTGCTTGTGAGCTAGCACTCCACTGCAGGTGTTCCTGGCACCCAGCTGGGCATTTCGTCTGTGTAGTTACATCCCCTAGGCACTGAGAGCACTGTCGGACATCCAAGTTTTAAGCCCAGATCTTGTGACTTCAAATACTATTTCCTATCCCAACAGGACATAAATAAAAGCTTAGAAATCACCCCAGGTGATCACCTGCCAACCTGTCCACCCATGCCAGTGGAGTCTGCCAATCATTCAGCCTTCCCCTACATGCTACCTGTGGTAAAGGATATGAGTGTAAGTCTTCTTGGCCATATTATGGATGAAATTTGACATAGAGAAGAAATTAAGGCCAGAGGCATTATAGCCAAAAATAATCCTATTTGAATTCTACTTCTTCTGCTTATTCAGTTATGTTTGGTAAGCTCTCTAAGCCTCAGCTTTCCATATACAAAATAGGGGTCATGATAACTGTGCCATATGATACTTAAATGTAGGTACAGTTTTTAGTCCTGTCCCTAAAATGTAATACTTCCCCAGTAAATGGCAATTGTTTTATTGATTTACTATTATATATTGAACATGAGGCAATATATCAAGTACATATTTGAGCATATTAGATAACTTTATTCAATATATATTATTTTACGAACAAAAGCATATCATGGGTAGTAAGTTTCCACATGCAAGTGGTAGCCAACATTTGCAATTAGATCAATTTTGAAAATAGTACTCAGGATAAAACCAAATTAGATTGCCAAGCAGGGCTCAGGAAATGAAATGTAAAGAAGAGAGTTTCCTCAAAGAAATTAATTAAAACCTGGGTAGGATTTATGTTATTCGGAGCTTATTGAAAATGGAAGATAATTAAATTTCAGCCATCTTTACTCCAAAGAAACATATAAAACAAAAACTTAATTTAAGATACATTTTCACTTCAATAAACTATTTTTAAAAGTTTTCTAATTAGCATTCTCACTTTGTTTACTGCTGGAAAGTAACATAAAACCATCAACCTTGTCCTTCAGAATCAGTTGTTTATTCTCCTTTGGTGAAAAGTATAAGTGAATTTTATTTCCAAGGCACATTTTCTTTTTCTTTACTACTTTGTGGAAAGAAAACAACAGACAAAGAAACATAATATCATTTTCCCCAATAGTCGTATTTAGAGACCATAATAATTATAGGAAGGTAATGTTGAAAAGCCAACCTGAAAAGAATTTATCATTTGTTTGTTCCGTGTTGAGCAATATGGTGAATGTAGATAAATGTAAGATAGAACATTAATTGTCTGGTTAAGACAAGACTGAAAAACTTAGGCAAATAATAGGCAAATCAATCAGTTTCATAATTAAACACAGGAATCGATACTCAAAAGTGACACAGAATAAAGGCATCAGATCTCCAATAAAGCTGACTTGAAGAGACATCACAATTTCTTGCCTATGATAGAACACACTCACGATGCTGTATTTCTGAAGGGAGAAGTTAAGTTCAAAGTTAAGTCTGTTAGAATAGTGTTTAGAAAGAAGTCTGAGAGGGAGCCAATGGTTGCATTGGGTTACGGATCAAGCAACAATGTTACATGGATAACAGATACATTTCCAGTGATAACATTTTATTACATTAATTTCCTGTATCCTCAATGCAAGAGCGGTGCTTGGCTTTATGAGATGTTTGTTTTGGGTACTTTAGAAAGCTGGATAGTCATAAGAAAAAACTGAGGGGAAGATGGTGTTCAGGAAGCCCTCTCTGAGCAGTTAACAGGACATTTCAACTGAGACTTGAGTGACATAAAAAGTCACTCAACTAAAGAGGATCCGGACAAACAATATAGCCAGAGGGAATGGCTAGTGCAAAGGCCTCACAGGGAACAAGTTTAGTGCGGTGGTGAAACAGAAAGCAAGCCAGTGTAGACTGAATTTGTGAGCAAAGAGTAAGTTTAACTGGAGTTGGAGACACAGCAAAGGTCACATAATTTAGGTGCTTATAAAAGATTCCCAGTGTGGTGGGAAAACACTGGGTACTGGGCAATGCCCTGGTATTGCTAAAACTTTTAGAAGATTACTCTAGCTTGAGAATGAACTATAGATGGGCAAGAGAAAGGTAATTCCAGCAGTCCAAGGGAGAGCTGATGGCAATTTGAACAAGAATGATGGTTTCTTGGATAAATATAGTAATTAACACGTATCTGTACATAGATACATAAAGGGGAGGAAAGAATCAAAAATCGCGAAAGGATGTGGAGCCTGGGTGACAGACACCGGGAGGTTTTGTGAAAGCTAAAGTCATGAAATTCGGAAGAGTGGGAGCCTCAGGGATGAAGATAAATTCTCTGTGGGATATATTAAGACAGAAGTGATGAGAAAATATATATTCCCAGGAGTCTGTAGGATATAAGACTGTAACGATAACGATAAAAATGAGGGAAAAACCAAACATGGTTGTTTATACATCATTCTAATAATTATAACAGCAAAATCAGAAGAGTGGAAAGGTATAAAGGGGCAAGAGCAGAAAGTCAGATCACCTTCAGAAACACTTAAGATAGAATGTTGGTTTTCACTCAAAGCTATTCTCATTTCTCTAGTAACGAAGGCTGCAGGTGTATAAGCTAAGGGTGCCGGGAAAGGTGACCTTAACAATGTGAGCTGTCACTTATCATCTTGTCTCTCCTTTAGTCATTCCTTGATCATAGTTTAAGAGACAATAGGATCTCATCCTTCCCCAGTTTACATCGAAGATGTCATGTGTTGGTCCCCACCCCGAGCTGTGAAATTTTAGGTTCTTTAATTTGAACTAATATCTCTTTCTTCATATTACCCTATAGAAAGACTACACATCTCCTATTTGCCTACCTCCCTAAAGCATTTTTTGTTGTGTGTTTAGGTAATTCTCACTCTAGGTACTTTGGTAAATCTAGGTTATTTTTATCTGATTTGCATGAGATTATTGCAGTAATTCTGCATAATGGGGTCCGGACAATACAGAAAAAAAAATTAAAAGTCTTCCCTTCCAAAGATCCCAAGAGAGGATAAGAAAAAATCATGGTAAGCTAGGACATACTAGTAACCCAAGATTCTTATACTCAAGAAATCAAGAAAAAACCAAATAGATAAAAATAGAAGTGAATACAAAATCTGAGTGGCTATAAAGTTTTTTCTAAGACCCTTTGATACTACCACTAGGGACAAATAAATTCAAGAAATACTCAGAAATCTGTCCACTGCTACTTAGGCAGACAACCTGACAAGCAGATGAGCAGATCAATTTTTTTTTTTCAAATTGGGGAATCACTGAGGGTACAACGTACCAGGTTACACTGCCTGCATTTGTTAGGTAAAGTCCCTCTTTTGATTGTGTCCTGCCCCCAAGAGGTGTGTCAAACACCGTGACCCCTCGCACCATGTACTAGCGTCAGTTGCCCTCATATCTGAATTGAGTTCATAGGATTCTTGCTTCTCCATTCTTGTGATGCTTCACTAAGAAGAATGTGTTTCAACTCCATCCACATTAATACAAAAGATGCAAAGTCTCCATCTTTTTTTTTTAGTGACTGAATAGTACTCTATGGTATACATATACCATAACTTGTTTAACCATTCCTGGATTGGTGGGCATTTAAGTTGTTTCCACAGTTTGGCAATTGTAAATTGAGCTGTGATAAATACTGACAATCATCTAAAGATAAGGTATTAACAAGAGACCTCACCATCTCCAAGAACTTCAGAGATTCAAGTACTAAGTGGAAGTGGCCACAAAAATATTGCTGCAAAGCACAAGCAACCAAAGCCTTAAGTGTGTAGGAAGCTTTTCCTGCCTTACAGATTCCTTGTACATTCACCCACATTCACTCCTGGCTCATGCCTTCTTTGGAAACCTTCCCATGATTGGGCAGAGAAGAGGCTATGCTTCCCTTTTTACGTATGTGGCAATGGTGAGAAAGAATTTATTCCTCTAAACTTCATACTGCCCAGGGGTTTATGTGAAAATTGCTGTAAAATACACTCAGGTTTCATAGTCCCTTACCTGCCAGCAGATGGTGCCTTAGATACCACCTTCTTGTCCTTTTATAAAATGTGTTCCACTTAGCTGGTATTTGGTTTAACCTTCCCAGTTTCTCCATTTTAGGAGCAGTGTGACTCCCAAATAAAACAAATTACGGTGTCATAAAGTTTATCCCAGTTACCAATGAATTTATTACTTTTTAAAAGCACTAAGTCTTTTTCCTTCATAGACACAGGAAACTTTAAAATGTTCATATGTTATAACCTACATCACTCCTGAATTATGAATCAATCAGGCAGAGTCTAACTTCTCTTTATTTTCTCAACCCACCTATCAATCCTTAAAATCACTCCTGTTTTGCTATATGTTCTCTGTCAGTCACCAGAATCTCTGTAGCATTGAGTTCCCAAATCTAAACATGTAGTGCCATATTTCCTAAAACTCAGCAATACCCTTATTGATATATCAAATTTTGACTTCATTTTCCATCTAATGTAACTCATGGATAGTTTCCATAACCCAAACTTTTGCTGTATATCAAGACGAAAAGGAAGTTTGCTATGCTGTTTTACTTTAGTGAATCAACTTCTGATAAAACCATCTATTTTCTTTTTTACATTCTGCTGGGTCCCTTTCTTCAGTGATGCTCAGGTATACTTGGATCTATTGCTTTGAAATATTCCTGAGAGTATTCTCTGAGCAATGCAATGGAGACCCAATTTCTATTGACAAAGACGAGTTGAACTTCATCTTTAAGTAAGACTAAGCCATCCAGATTGTGATAGCCGTGCGACAGCGTTTGTCTATTTACCAGTATTCTTCAGATTCTACTAACTGTGACTATTCCCATTTAAAACTTACCTCTCACTGTTTAGAGCTCATTTAATTGATTGGCAACACTCCTGACTGTGACATCGTCCCTTAGTTTGTTTTGCTTGGCAAAAGCTCTCTCATTGTTTGACACTATATAATCATAAGTTTAAAAATTACAGTCAGAGATGACACACAAAGATTTGAATTCACTAGCAGCAGCAACAGTACACTCATTAGCTTAGATCTGTAGTTTGCTTTTCTTGGAATGTATCTAGTTCCAAATACTCTGACCAAAACTTAAAAACAAAGAAAAAATATTCTCTGTGGCCTTCTGTGCTTACCAACAGATAAATTTTGGAAGTGTAAGTTGAAAAAATACATACCAAGTCAACAGAAGAATACAATCTAAACACTTCAAGAAAAATAAATCTGAATATGATCGGTTTGTTATTTGAGACTGTGAGAAACTAGATGGTGCCAAATATGAGTCTCTTACCACATACCTGACATCAGAATAAGTCACTCAGGAAGGGTTTAGCCAACACCATGACTTTCTCTAAACATTTTTCCCAAGCGTCCTTTAGTGGAAGTTTAAATTTCACATCTTCAGGCTAAAATGAAATTCCTTAAATCTTTCCTTGCATGACTTGTTTTGAAACAGAATAAGCTTTCTCCTGATTGACCGAAATAATTGTGCCTGTGTGCAGTTTCCAAGATTTAAATTGGGAATAAATCTCAGCAGTATAAAAAGTCTGGTGCAGTTCTTTGCTAGGTATAAAGAAGCGAGAGTAGGGAATGTGCTCTTAGAAGACTTAAAGAGAAGTCAGTGTGTTGGACACTGAATGCGGCAGCACCATCATCTAAAAACCACTCACTCCAAATCATTAAAGTTTGAACAACACCTGAAAATGCTCATCCTCCAGTCAGCAGGGACATTTCACGGTCTCTTTGCCATTCCTATTTATTTTCTATGTTTTCTTCTAAGTTCCCCCCCACCATGATTCTTATTTTTAAAACTGTTAACATTTTCATGTATTTTGAATTTATTTTGTTATTTGATATAAGGTGAGATATTAATTTCCCCCCATAAATCAGTGTTTTTCAACCTTTCTTATCTCATGGCACACTTGAACCTATAGTTAAACTTCCATGGCACACTTAAATTATGTTGACCAAAAATAGAATTAAAAAAAGGATATACTTAATCTGCTTTGAAATCTTTTGAAAATAATTACAATAATGATCTTTAAAAATTTTCACGGCACATAATGTTAAGGTCTATGGCACACCTTTTGTGGGCAGGACATAATTATAAAAGGAACTCTACCTAAAAAAGTGAAAACATTGTAACCTAATTCTTTGTACCCTAAAATTAACCTGAAACAATAAAAATTAAAAAATAAATAAAAATTTTCATGGCACACCGAATTTCCTCTCACGGCACACAGGTATACTGTGGCACACTGGTTAAAAATCACTGTCCTAAATTCAATTTCAATGCTATTCTACCTCTAATTGAGGGATGTTTTTACTTTATGAGTATCAAGTTTAAAAAAAAGCAATAGTTGGGCAATCAGATATTCATATGACCTACCAACTTATGTCAGTTGAAGCCTGTACTAATAAAACAATCTAATCAACTGCCCTTGCCATAGAGATAGTTGAAGGAATAGTCATAAATAAATATAAAGTATTTCATTACTATGAAATAGTTTTAAAAATAGGAAGGTCTTATTTATCTTCCTCTTTCCATTAAATAAATATACTCACATTTCTATAGTCCTAAGTCTTCTACCCTCCACTTCCTAGGGCCTAAACTTCTCCTCAGAGCTCTATTTTCAAGCCTTAAAATTTTTATTCCTATTAGAGTTCTCCAAGGAGGGCATTTACTTCCTGTTCTTCTAACTTTCCAGAAATGGAAAATAAAAAGATCTCTCTAGAATTGGAAAAAAACAGATTCAGAGACTGGGTTGGCTACTTAGTCATTAGTTGCATTGGAGAAAGTACACAGCTATTCCTCCTCTCATTTTCCTTATCTGTCCATTGGGAATCTCTGGAACACAAGATCAGTGCTAAAGCAAACACTCTGCTCTATGAAAGAAAGCCAGGATTATTTTTTGTTGTGTGACTTTCCTTAATTCATAGTTTGCACACTCCCAAGTCAGGTTGATAGCAGAATCACAGGATAAACACGTTACGCAGAGATTTGGGCCTTGGAAATGGATGCAGTTTGAGTTTGTCTTTAGAGAGATGAACATATTTTCATTGTTCATGGAATACTTATGTTAGGTCAAAGCAGTATTGAAGGTTTATGTATAGGAATAGATGTGCACATTTCAGATAGCCCCAGACTTGGGGCAGATGTACATTTGTTGTTTTTCATGTAGAAACTTCTTCCATCCTTTTCCTAATGACATTCACTCACAGTTTGATGGAACCATAGATCAAAATGCTCTCTGTTCCTCTAGCTGAAGGATACACACAAAAAAAATCCAAATTAGGCCATTAAGATATGAACATCTAAGCATTGGCATTCCATGGGCCAGGATTCCTGAAAAACCAACCATCCTTGTCTGCTTGTTGCATCTCTGGGGCTACCCTGGTTTCTGCTCTTCCTGTGGTGAGTTCTATAGCTTTCCTTCTGATTCCTGGGTTGCCCCACTTTTTCCCAGTGACTTTCTGTTCTCATGTTAACCAGAGTCAGTTTCTATACAATGTGAAACCAAAGAATCTTATCTAATAGAATCTTTACGTAATAGAAGTGGAAGTTGAACCTTCATAAACTGAATAATTTGGGCAAGGTTTCACAGTTAGTATCAGAACATAAGCCCCAATGGTTTAGTTCTAGAACTAGATTCTTCCTGCTGCTGGCTTGTGTCTACATGCCATATTTTTTTCCTTTCTGTTTTTTAAAAAATCATTTTATTGTGCTTTGTTTTATTGTACTTCTCAGACATTGTAGGGTTTTGCATAATATTTGTACATATTTATGGGGTACATGTGGTCTTTTGATACATACATAGAATGTACAGAGTCTAGCAGAAGTAAAACCTTTTGGTGCTTGAGTGTGATATTGTTATATTACAGAATTACATGTTTATGATTTTGTAGTAAAAGATTGGTATAGATTTCCAGCTCATAAGGAGAGGCATTATTTGTGCCATTATTTGTGCATGTAATACCATTGTGCATTATTTGTGCATAAAAATACCACACTCAAGCACAAAAGGATATAACTTCTGCCAGACCCTATACAATAATCAAATCAGGGTATTTAGGCTATCCATCACCTTGAACATTTAGCATTTCTTTGCTTGGGCAATATTCTCTTCTAGCTCTTTTGAAATGTACAATATGTTGTTGTTAACTGTAGTCACCATAGTATATCAAACATTAGAACTTATTCCTTCTATCCAACTACCTGTTTGTATCCATTAGCCTACCTGTCTTTATTCCCTCCTTACACCTCCCCAAACCTATAGTTAAACCTCCATGAGATCAACTTCCTCTGGTAGCTATCATTCTACTCTTTATCTCCATGAGATCAACTTCCTTAACTCGGACACAGGAATCAGAACATATGATATTTGTCTCTCTCTGCCTGGCTTATTTCATTTAACACAGTGACCTCCAGTTCCATCCATATTTCTGCAAACGACAGGACTTTATCCTTTCCTGTGGCTGAATACTATTCCATTGTGTGTATATAACAGATTTTTTGCCATTTAAGACCTCTTGAAATCACTTTCCTTCAAGGTAGCATACAGGTGCCATGGTTAAGAAAAACAACAATAATGCCAACAACAAGAAAGGAAGCAAATTATGACTCATTAGAGAATTCTCTCTCAAGTAGCCTTCTTTCTGTCTGGTTATAATACATACTTGTTTTTACATCTGCACACTTCCTGTGCCCTTTAAGTTTGGAGAGTTTATATTTGATTTTAGCCACAGTGGGTTATCTGTCCTGGCTATGACCTATTTCTGAAGCCAGAAGTACAAAGTTATAAAAGGGGCAATCAGAGCAATAGCTGCACCTGCTACTCCATGTTCACACCTGTCAGTGAACAAAACAAACAACAACAAAACCAGATTACTGACATGAAGCAATTCCTGCATATTCCATCTAAACTAAAACTAAATTCATTTTCATTTATTTGTTGGTACATTCTTTTAAGAATTACTGAACATGTACTCTATGGCAGTTTTATGCTCTTTGCCCAATTGCCATCTGTTTTCTTAGGGATACTCCTTTTCTTTTCTATTATTTTCCCCTCTACTGAATGCTTTTCTGAATCTTTTCAAGTTTCCCCCATCCTTAAAACAAAAACAAATCTCCCAACCCAATGTTCTCCTCCAACTATTGACCTTTTTCTTCTCTTCACAACATTTTTCAACATTTAGGTTATCTGGAATTTATTCCTAGCTATAGTTTGAGGTGCAGCTTCAAATTAATTTTTCTGCCATGTTAATTATAACCATTCCAGTCCATTTACTAAGTAGTTTCTCCTCTCTCCAGTAATTTTTCATGTCACCTGTATTTCAAAATACTTTGTCTCATGAGCTTTCTACTTTATTAGTCAACAATCCACCCATACACTGTACTTTCCAGATTTTAAAAAAAGTTTAATAAGCTTTATATCTTGAATCACAAGTCTTTTCTCTCTTCTTTCCTTATATTTTAGAATTAACTTGACAAGAAAAGTTCTTTTGGGATTAGCCTTTTCCTTTTGAGACTATAGAGCTAAATTATTAGACATTCTAATAGTTACTGTTTTGCCATCATTCATCATTAATTTCTTAGGATAATCTTCTAGGTATTAAAGTATTGGTATATTATGTTCTCTCCTGCACCAAGCATTGTGTTAGGAAAACTTTTGAATGTACAGAAAAGGATGAAATAAAATACATTCCAGGACAAGGATCTAGATGGAATAACTGTTAACAATTTGCTATTTCAAAGTGACATACAGACATCATAACACTCCTAAGAATAAAGATGTCCCTGTATTTCTTCAGAAGAAGAACATGTTCCTGTATAACCATAATATTCGTGCCTGAGAGAGAATTAAACGTAAATCCCTAATATAACATAACATTGCCCCATATTTAAATACCCCACAATTTTGCACAAAATATCTTACTTAGCTTTTTTTTAACTGAAAATTAAGTAAAAATTCAGTTAGAGTTTACACATCATATTTGGTTGTTCTATCTGTTTATTTCCTCTTAATTGAGAACAGTCTGATACTTTTGATTTTAAGAGATTAGTCCAGTCATCTTGTAGAACTCCTACAATCTGAATTTGCTTGATTGATTGTTTCCATCTGGATTTTATTTATCTTGTTTCTTTTATTTCCTCTATGCATATAAACTGGAAGTTTGGTTCAAAGAAATAATTAGCTTCAGTTTAAACATGTTCAATAAGAATAACTTACAGAGAATGCCATCCACTTTATGTAGCATTATATTAGGTAGCATATAAAATGTGACTGTCCTATTATTGGTGATGCCAAGTTTAGACACTTGTTTAAGATGGCAAGAGTCAAATTTTTCCATTGTAATGGTTTTGTTTTATCCTTACAATGAGAAAGGTAAAACTATCTCTTGGTTTTAGTACATTTGATACTTATCATCACAATCAATAATTTCATTGCAGCATTGTAAAATGATGAATATTCTTTCCAAATATGTCATTTTCTCTGTTTATTAGTTGGTATTTTTCTATAAAGAAGAGTTTTCTTTTATCACCTAGGACAACATTGTAACTACTCTTTAAAGTTGAATACTTATCATTTTCACATGTTTACTAATTTTCAAATAAAATTTTTATATACTTATCACTTTCAATGGTTATTTGGGCTGTGGAAGCTCCACCTGACATATCCTAATAGTCTTTGAACTCTTGCTTTCTGAAATAAGAAAATCTCAGGAAAACCTTATTATTTCCCAAATCAAGTCCCAGAATCAACCATTTTGCCAAACCATCCTGATTCTTTTACTAAGAAGTTATAGTAGAAACAAAAATCTGGGTACTAAGTTTCTTATTATTATTAGGAAGCCATTCTTAAAAGCATCTTAAACATAACTAGGAAATTACATATATATTTTAAAAATTATGAATTTAGACTTCTCTTTTTGGCCAATGTGTATTAATAAGGACAAGATTAACCCTTCTGCTTGAAACAATCAAAAATCATGTTGAACAGTCTGTATGAAACAATTTTCGAAACACTGGATATGAGACAAAAAAGGACAGATTTACTCAAGAGATAGGAAATGAGCAAGATAAGTCCTATGATTATCAAGCTTCTGTTCTTAAGAAAGTTTCCAGTCCCCTATTCAAAAAGTGGGAGCCAATCAAAGTCCAGTGGACTTCCTACATGGGGAGAAGCTGATAATCCAGAGAGAATAAGGCAGCTAGAGTTTTCAGATTGGATTCTTGGAGAAAAAAAGGATTTCATAGAAGGGAAACTATGGAAACAGAGGCTTACTCTCAAGTATATAAGCTAAAGGCACATATGTAAGATAACTACCTGGTACTGAAGAAGATCCACCCAAAGGATCATATATAACAGTGCCTGGCACATGTACTGGGCTGGAAGCACCATCTATTCTACCAGCCAGACTGGAAAACCTCATAATTCATGGTAATTGAATAGGATACTTAGAAGGAATTCGTCTTAGTTCTACAGAGAAATTTGCCCTAGAATGAACAATTCTCCAATCCCATCAAAAGAAACTCCCCAAATTTCACACTTTTTCCATGTAACTTAACTACATCCCAGAATAAACTTCAATACTATTTATGGCACCCAATAGGTTAAAATTCACAATGTTCAAAATCAAAAAAAAAAAAAAAAGTAACAAATACCAGACATGCAAAACATGAGATCAGATTGAGCAAGAGCAAGACCACATTTCTACTAAAAATAGAAAAACTAGTCAGGTGTTGTGGTGAGCTCTTACACAGTGCCAGCTACTCAGGAGGCTGAGACAAGAGGATCACTTGAGTCCAGGAGTTTGAGGTTGCTGTGAGCTATGATGATGACACAGCACTCTACCCAGAGTAACCAAGATTCTGTCTTGAGAACCAACAAAAAGAAAGAAAGAAAGAAAGAAAGAAAGAAAGAAAGAAAGAAAGAAAGAAAGAAAGAAAGAAAGAAAGAAAAAAAGAAGGAAAGAAAGAAAGAAAGAAAGAAAACAGAAGTCACAACCAATATCACAGAAATACAAAACACCATCTCAGAATACTATAAAAATCTCTATGCTCATAAACTTGAAATATGTGGAGAAAGTGGGAAAATTCTTGGAATTACAACTTCTTTTAGCTCCATAAGGAAGAAATAGAAATCATAAATAGACCTTTTTCAATATCAAGCACCAAAATTGAAGCAGCAATAAAAAATATTCCAAGTAAAAAATATCCCAGGCCAGGTGGTTTTACACTTGATTTTTAGGAAACCTACAAAGAAGAACTTGTACCTATACTGCAGAAATTATTCCATAACAATGAGAACATATTCCTCCCCAGCTCTTTCTACAAAGCCAATATCACCTTGATACCAAAGCCAGGAAAGGACAGAACTAAAAAAGAAAGTTACAGACCAATATCCCTTATAAATATAGATGCAAAAGTTCTCAATAAAGTCTTAGCCAATGAAATTCAGCTTCCCATCAAAAAAATAATTCATCACAACCCAATGGGCTTCATCCCAGAGATGCCAGATTGGTTGAACATACACAAATGCAAGGTTGGTTCAACATACAATGAATGTAATTCACCTCATAAATAGAAACAAAACCAAAGACTATATGTTCCTTTAAATAGATGCAAAAAAAGTATTTAACAAAATTCAGCATTCTTTCATGATTAGAACACTTAATTGGTATAGATGGTATATACTTCAAAATTATAAAGCCTGTATACAACAAACCTATAGCCAACATCAGCCAACATCATATCAAATGGGGAAACATTGAAAGCATTACTGCTTGGAACTGAAACCAGACAAGTTCACTCACTTTCATAACTTTTATTGAACATAGTGCTGGAAGTCCTCATTAGAGCAATCAGCAAGAGAAGGAAATCAAAGGGATCCAAATGGGGAAAGAAAAGATTAAACTATTGCTCTTTGCTGACAATATTGTCTTATATTTAGAAAATCCAAAAGATTCAACCAAGAGACTCCTGGAATTGATAAATTAATTCAGCAAAGTCTCGGGTTACAAAATCAATGTACCCAAATCAGCAGCTTTCATATACATAAACAACAGTCAAGCTGAGAATCACATAAAAGACACAATACTTTTCACAGTAGCAGTAAAGGAAATAAAATATCTAGGAATATCTTTAAGCAAAAGGTGAAAGACCTCTATAGGAAGAACTATGAAACACTGAGAAAAGAAATCATAGAGGATGTAAATGGATGGAAAAACATATCATGATCATGGATGGTAAGAATCGACCCTGTTAAAATACCTATACTCTCCAAAGTGATTTATAGCCATCCTCATTAAACTTCGTTTGTCATTTTTTACAGATCTAATAAAAACAGTGCTTCTATTCTTCATACAGAACGAGAAAAGATCCTCAATAGCCAACACAAACTTACATAATAAAAACAAAGTGGAAAGCATCACTTTTCCAGATTTCAAGCTATACTACAAGGCTATAGTAACCCAAACAGCATGCTACTAGCAGAAAACAAACAAGAAAACAGAGACATAGGCTTATGGATCAGAACAGACAATCTAGTGATGAAACCCTCCTTATATTTCATCTGACATTTGATACACCAGACAAAAACATACAGCCGGGAAAAGAATCTCTATTCAATAAATGGTCCTGGGAAAACTGGATAACCACACATGAAATACTGAAATAGGATCTGAACCTCTCACCACTCACAAAAATTAATTTATGATGGATGAAAGACTTAAACCTAAGGCAGAAAACTATAAGAATTCTAAGAAAAAATGTTGGAAAAACTTTTGTAGGTATCAGCCTAGGGAAAGAATTTATGAAGAAGACCCCAAAAGCAATTGGAGCAACACAGAAGTAAACAAATGGGACCTGACCAAATTAAAAAGTTTCTGCACAGTGAAGGACACAATCAATAGAGTGAATAGGTAACCTACAGAATGGGAAAAAAAATTCTGCATACTGTGCATCTGGTAATGAGCTGATAATCAGAACCCAAGTAAATCAGTAAGAAAAAAAACAAACAACCCTGTTAAAAAGTGGGCAGAAGACAGAAACTTTTCAAAGGAAGATAGTGTAATGGCTAATAAACACTTGAAAAAAAATGCTCAATATCATCAGAGAAATGAGGATCAAAACTAGAATTAAATATCTTACTCCAGTCAGAATGGCTGATATCAGAAAGTCCCAAAGCAACAGACGCTGGTGTGCATGCAGAGAGAAAGGAACACTCACTCATTGTTGGTGGGACCTCAAACTAATACAACCTCTATGAAAAATCGTGTGGAGATACCTCAGAGAAATAAAAATAGACCTATCTTTTGATCTAGAATCCCACTTCTAGGTATCTAGCCAAGGAAAAAAAAGACAGTTCACCAAAAAGACTCTTGTGCTTATAGCAGCACAATCCACAATTGCAAAAATATGAAAACAACCCAAGCTCCCATCAATACATAAATGAATGAATAAGATGTGGTATATTTATACCATGAAGTACTATTCAGTCATAAAAAAGAATGATGAGCTATTATCTTTTATAACAATCTGATGAGAACTGGAGAACCATCATCCTAAGTGAAGGGCAACAAGCATGAAAAAATAAGCACCACATGTACTCAATCCTATTTTGGAGCTAGTCAATCATCACTTATGGGCACATATGGAAGTAAAACTCAACAGAAATCAAAAAGGTGGGAGAAGGGAGGAAGAGTTGGGTAAATTCACATCTACTGGTACATTGCACACCTTCTGGGTGAAAGGCACACTATGACTTTGACTTAAAATGTACAAAAACAAATTACACAACCAAATGTGTGTACCCCTGTAATATTCTGAAATTAAAGAAAAGAAATACAGCAAACACAAAATATTTAAAAGAATTTGAAAAAATCAGATGCCAGAAAAAGAGGAAAAAGAACAAATGGCAGAATAGATGGAAAATAAAAAACAGGGTGACTCAGCAAAAACCCTTAGCTTTGCACAGTTTCTGCTTTCACATCACCACTCAACCCCCAAATAAATACCTAGCTTCTAAAATATCTCACTCTCTTCCAAAGCCTGTTCCTGTCCATTTTCCAAGTCCTTTTCTTTTGACTCCCAAGTATCCATGCTTTGACTTACCAGATCTAACTTAACTTTCAGTATTTCCCACTCAGAGTGAGTCCCTCTTCTTCTGGGATGGACGAGTTGATGTTAACTGTGTTCCACTACTATCAGGACTCCACTGTGTTATCTTTTCTTCTGCTCAGTCCCTGACTGGCTTTCAGCTCCACTGTGGGCTCCAAAACCTACTCTACTAATCTTTCCAGTTTATTTTTTACATGTTAATTGGTCTCTATTTCCTTAGTAAATGGTTGGTTTTATTTTCTCTCTTTTATTGAATTCCATTTTTTGAATGTGGGTTCGGTTTTAGTTCGCCATCAATTATCTACAGAATCCTTCCTGTTTTCCCCCTCACTTCTGATTCATTTGTTAATCGCAGATAAGGTGGCATCCTCCTCTGCTGCAGCTTTCTTACCGAGATAAGCAGTGCCTTTGATATAGACTTTAATGGACAATGTCTCAATCCTCATCTTACTTGATGGTTCTGTGCTCAGATATTTTTTGCTATATTCCTCACTTCTCGAAACACTTTTTTCCTTCAGATTCTTTGATATCTAAAGAGTTCCTGTTTTTTCTTCTATTTATCTACTTCTTCTTCTTTGTGAACTTTTTTCTTTTGTCAGCCCCTATCTGATTCAGGGCTCTGTTCCAACTCTTTTCTTCACTCATGCTCCCTTCCTTTCATAACTTAACTTTTCATCGCTTCAGTAATGATTCTCAAAATATTTTTTTAAAGCCAGGTCTTAAGCCCAAACCTCAAACTATATATTTAACTGCCTATTTTATATTCCAAGGACATCCCAAACTCATCATGTTGCAAAATAAATTCATCACTGTCTAAGCCTTCACTCTTCCCAATCCTATTCTTCTTCTTCTTTTTTTTTTTTATTGTTGGGGATTCATTGAGGGTACAAAAAACCATGTTACACTGGTTGCATTTGTTGGGAAAAGTCCCTCTTACAATTATGTTTTGCCCCCAAAAGGTACAGCACACACCAAGACCCCAAGACCCCAGCCCCCTCACTCCTTCCCTCTCTCTGCTCTTCCTTTCCCCACCTCTCCCTCATTCTTCCTCTCTCTGCTCTCCCCTTCCTTCACCCCCACTGTGTCAATAGTTGTCATTAATTGTCCTCATATCAAACTTGAGTACATGGGATTCATGCTTCTCCATTCTTCAGATGCTTTACTAAGAAGAATGTGTTCCACTTCCATCCAGGTTAATACAAAGGCTGTAAAGTCTCCATTTTTTTTAATGACTGAATAGTATTCCATAGTGTACATATACCATAGCTTGTTAATCCATTCCTGGATTGGAAGAGCTTTTTTTTTTGAAGAGACAGAGTCTCACATTATCGCCCTCTGTAGAGTGCTGTGGCATCACACAGCTCACAGCAACCTCCAACTCCTGGGCTTAGGCGATTCTCTTGCCTCAGCCTCCTGAATAGCTGGGACTACAGGCACTGGCCACAACGCCCAGCTATTTTTTTGTTTTGCAGTTAGCTGAGGCCAGGTTTGAACCCGCCACCTTCGGTACATGGGGCCAGTGCTACTCGCTGAGCCACAGGCGCCGCCCTAAATTTCAGGAGCTTTATGGACTCCAAAGAACCTTAGTTTAAGAATTCCTGTTAAAGGCATATCACTTCTTTTCCTACCCATAACCTGTTTTCCAGGGCTGATTAACTGCTATCTTAGATATCCAACAAGTGAATTAATAATCAACACTGACCTCTAGTCATCCCACACCTTTGGCAGATGGCAGAATCTCTGCTATTGCCTGTAGCCAGAAGAAAGCAGAGTCCCTACACTGAAACTACATTTTGCTTTTCAAAAGAGCACTCTCTTCTACCTCAATTAGAAAACTCAGACACCCCATGTCTAGATCACAAACACAAAGCAACAAGCCAAAATAAATCCAGTTCAGTATATAACTAGATTTGTGAAGACAGAGCCACAGACCAGCTACAGCAGTCCCTCTTGGGTTGGAAGGAGAAGGGCATAAGCATAGGTCCAAATCTGAGTAATAGGAAGGAGTAAGAATAGGTCTCCCTCCCTTTCCCTAAGTGCAAATTAGCTGACCATTCTAGAGAGGCACCTGCACTTTTTCATCGTTCCTCTGCCTGGAATGTAAAGGTTGCTGGAGGCTATGCCCTTATACATTCTGCATTTGCCTCCCTTTTCTCCAAAAATAATGATAATGATAGCAGCATCATTACTGAACATCAATATTTAACATTAATTACTCTGTGCCAAACACTGTGCTATCTATGAGCTCTTATTATTTCATTCAATCTTCCCAACAGTCTAATATGGTAACACTCTTGTTATCCCATTTACAGATCAGAAAATTGAAACTAGGAGAGGTTGTATGAGGCCATAGAGCTAGTGAGTGGTAGAGCCTGGATTTGTACCTAAGCCCGATTTCAAATGTCGTATTTTTAACCTCCACTCTCTTGCTCCTTCCCGAAAGACCAAGACTCAGACAAAGGTCTTGGCAATCCTCCAGAGAGATAAGGCCTCTCCCCCTTGCAAACCCCTGCCCACCATATATAATATAGCAGTCTGGTGAGATCGGAAAAGGGATTTACTTTGTGGCGAGTTGATCGGATATCCCCAAACTCTATCTCCTATCTGCATGACTTTGCTATTTGAGTCCACACTCCATAACCCTAAGTTTATCCAGGAGCCTAAAATTATTAACTTTAAACTCAGCAGAGCCTAGAAGCCTTATTTCCACTCCAGCCTTAGAATCAAGGAGGAAGACTCTTTCCTACTTCATTCCTAAAAGTTGCTAAGGGATTAATTGTCATCACTCTTTTCTTTTTGCTTTGCTTGTTTTTTGAAACAGGGTCTCATTTTGTTACCTGGGTTAGGGTGCAATGATGTCATCATAGTTCACAGCAACCTCAAACTCCTGGGCTGAAGTGATCAGGCCTCAGCCTCCTGAAGAGCTGGGACTATAGGCATGCTCCACTGTACTTGGCTAAATTTTTTTTTTTTTTTTGAGATGGGGTCTCACTTTGTTGCCCTTGGTAGAGTGCCATGGCATCATTGTTCACAGCAACCTCTAACTCTTGGGATTAAGTGATTCTCTTGTCTCAACGTCCCAAGTAGCTGGGACCACAGGTACCTGCCACAATGCCTGGCTATTTTTTAGAGACAGGGTCTCACTCTTGCTCAGGCTGGTCTCAAACTTGTGAACTCAGGCAATCCACCTGCCTCAGCCTTCCAGAGAGCTGGGATTATAGGCATGAGCCACCATGTTGTGCCTCATTCAGCTAATCTTTAAAAAATTTTTTGTAGAGAAGGGGGTCTCACTATATTGCGCAGGTCTTATATTCCTGACCTCAAGTGATCCTCCCACCTCAGCCTCCCCAAATGCTGCATTTATAAGCATGAGCCACCATGCCTGGCCCATCACTCTCATTTTGAAGATTTGGTGGTGGAAAGGGAAATAAGGTACAACAAGAAGCCCAAATTTGGTGAACTGTCACCAATGGTGTTAGAGCTCTATAGAGGCCAGGCTTCTCTAGATACTTCCTACCCCTCAAAATTTAGAAATAGGACATGCATCCCTCTTCAAATAGCTAGTCCTCTTTTTCCTCAATTAGTGGATTCCAGGTACAGTGAATACCTAGTTCACCAAGAGAAAGACCCAGAAGAATGTTGCCCATAAAATTCCTAGGGACCAAGGACCCTCAAGTGCATGTTATATGGTTCAAGCCTCCATCAACAGTGTTTTAGGGGGTAGCTGGAGACAAAGTAGGCATAAGCTATCTGCTGAGTCCAGGGTTGCTAGTTCTTGCCTGAGAACCTCATATGGAAATGAAATAACTGGGGAGGGGAGATGCTGAGGTCTATACAGAGGTGGGAAGTGCAGAAAGCTAAGGAGGTTGGCCACAGAGAAAATCATCTCATATTCAGGGCTCTGTTCTTTTCCACCTATAGACCAGAGGTGAGATAAAACAGAATGACAATACCCACATTCAAAGCAGATGAGGAAGTCAGGCTCAGAGGTATATTTCCAGTCCTGGAAATGGACTGGACTCTCTGGAGCCCAATCATTTAGTCATCAGATGTTTATAGAGTGTCTGCTGTATGCCAGACGTCTGGGCACTGGGGATACCACGGTGAATCCTGCCCTCAGTGTTAGACCATCAACAGAAGAAAATATATGAGCAAGGTAATATAGACAGTGATAAGCACTAAGAAGAAAACTGGAACACAGGAGCAAGGGAAAATGACTACAATGGGCCACATCAGTTTGGACTGAAGCCTCTTTGAAGAAGAATATGGGACCTAAAGCCTGATTATGAAAAAGGGTCAGCCATAGGAGGATATGGGAGGAATGCATTCTAGGAAGAAAAAAAGCAAAGCCAAAGGCCTTTAGGTGTCAAGGGCTCCATGCATTTGAAAAACAGAAAGGCAATCACTATTGCTGAAAGAAATGAACAAGAGAGTAAGAGGAAGAAGAAAAAGTTAGAGAATTAGGTAGGGCCAGATCATAGGGGCCTTGTAACCACAGCAGAGAGTTAAACTTTTATTCTAAGTGTGATGGGAAATAGGGAGTTACATCATCCAATTAGCATTTTTAAAAAGATCATTCTGGCTGCTGTGTAGAGAATGGATAGCAGAGGGGAAGCATGGCAGTAGAGGGACCAATGAAGAGGCTGTCAGGTGATGAAATGGATGCCCATGTAATTTGTCATCCAAACTAAAATACTTGTACAAGTGAACAGGAGTGCTATAGATAATTAAGTAGGAACAAGAGGCATAACTAGATGGTCTTAAGCAAAACGAGATGGCTAGACACTCTAGATACAACATAGAATAGCAATGGTTTCAGGGTGTTGTTTCTGGGTCAACGGCATCAGCATAACCTGAGAACATTTTAGAAATGCAAATTCTCAGGTTCCTACTCCAGTATCTGTACTAGGATATAACAGTATGTATTTTAGCAAGCTCTTCAGGTGATTTTGACATCAGCTGAAGTTTAAGAACCGCTGATCTAGAGTGATAGTGGTGTAGGTCATGAGATGTGGGCAGATACAGAATATATTTTGGATATTAGGGTTGAAGAAAACTAGAATCTGGAATAAGCTCTGTCTTCTGTTTGAGCAAATTGTATGTTGGTGGTGCCCTTTATTACAATGGGAAGGACTAAGATGGGGAAAGGTATGTGTTTTGTGAGGGGATTAAGCTTCTGTTTTGTATGTATGAAGTCACAGTCCAGAAACAAGCCTTTCATCTCTGGGCCACATTTCAGAACAGGGAAGCAGTTCTACCAGCCAGAGGGAGTGATTCACAAGGTGGCCCAAGCGCTGCAGTTTGGGGCACTTGTTTCAAAGTCAGTGTCCTTCTTAGGAGGCTCTGGATTTAGAGAAGGCACTTTTTTTCTAGTGAAGATGCTGAGTACCAGTTTAAGACATGACCCAAGAAAAACCAGGAAAAAAAAAAGCTGAAAGTGGTGTGCCATGTAACTAGCTGCTCAGGTGGAACTAGCTTATAAAGGCACAAGCTGAGAAGCTTTTAGCTTGGCAATAAAAGTCTAAACCTTGTTATAGGAGTTCCTCTCTTGGAAGACCAAGACTTGCCAATGACAATGCTCTATCTGTAGTTGTCATGCCCCAGGACAGGACTATCACGGAAAGTTTAAGTTTGTAGAAGTTCTACTCTAACACACAACTCACAGCTCCTGGAGAAGGAATCATTTTTATGTTTGGTCCCAGATTCCTGACCTGGTGCTCCATGCCTAAGCATTTGGGTCTTGTTTAGAGGGCTCTGGTTGCAGCACATACAAGAAGCAGGAAGAACTTTCTCCCTGTGCTGTCTGGTGACACTCTCAGTGACATCCAACAGTACCCAGATGAAGAGGGAAACAGGGGGTATGTGGCCATCCCTTAGTGGAGTGGTGCTGCAAGCAGGTAGAAGCCGGAGAAGAATAGACAAGCTTTGAGTTCATGAGCAAGTATTCTTAACTTTGACTTTATGGAGTCTCTGAAATAGCTAAGAGAACATCAAGCTTTCATCAGATTCTCAAACCTAAGATTCCAAAAGAGATTTAAAAAAAAAAATTGAAAAACAAAACTTTGTTTTAGAAAGCAGTGTTCCTTCCTGTGTGTACTGTTGAATGTTACTGAGAGTGTGCATCACCTACCCCAGACAGCACAGGGATAAGGGCTTCCTGCTCCCTATATGTGCTACAAACATATCCCTCTAAAACACAAATGCTCAGTATGCATCAGAATCACCTGTAGGCTTCCTACAACAGGGACTTCTGGGCCCCAGACCCAGTGGTTCCGGTTCAGTAGGTTTGGAGTTGGGCCCAAGAATTTGTATTTCTAAATTCTTTCAAGGATATGCTAATGCTCTTGGTCTAGGGGCCACACTTTTAGAGAACCAATGCTTTAGAGGATACAAAAAACATGAAGGGTTCAAGTTCAAATTATGATCTTTCCTTTTCAGACAAGAGTTCTAACAGATGCCACAGCCCTCTAAACCACCCCCAAATCTCAAGGAATTTGAGAAGCCCGTGGAGAGGGACCTTTCCTTAGAGGTCAAAAAACATCTGGGAAATAGCATTTTAGAGAGTGCAGGAAAATGCTTCCAGAAACCTAAAAGCCCAAGCAGAACTCTGGGATAGGAACCCTTGTCGCTGAACTTGTATCTGAAGCCACATGGGCTCAGATAGGAGGTCTGCTTTAAGAAAGAAAGGATGTCTGCTAGAGGTAGAATATGGGAACAGGGTAAGGGAAACTGACAACTCAACAAGGCAAAATTCAAGATCCTCATTCATAGAACCCTTTGATCAGGTCATTGCGGTAAGGGTGGGAGGAGGCAAGAATAGTACTCAGGGCTGTGCTTTATTTATGAAAGAGCAGTGGAGAGAGGCCTGGAAGGGCCATTTGCCAACTTCCTTCAGATCTGCTGTGAGTAAATCATTCCCCCTTGAAAGGGGAGGAGGAAATGAAAATGTGGATTCATTCATGAATCAACCTCCAGAACAGGAAGTGTGGCTTTTGAGCTATGCAGAGGAATCTTCCTTTGCTACAAGGAACATTGGCTTTGCCATCCAGCTAAACACATCCTGAGGCAAAACCAAAGTCAGGGAAATTCTACAAATTAAGGGATGAAGAGGCAGAACTTCATAGAGGAGGCAATATATTAGAGTGACTAAGACCAAGGATGTGCTTTCGCATCAGCCTATCTGGTATGGAATCCTGGGTATGTTACTTTCTGTGCCTCAGCATCCTCATCCGTAAAATGGGGCTAATGATAGTTGTAATAAGAATGAATTATAATGATCTAGGTAAAACACTTAGCTTAATGCCTTGAATATTTTAAGCACTCAATGTTTAAAAATAAAAAAGATGGTGAGCTTGGAAAAATTTAGGATGACGGCAGTACCACTCAGTACCCTCAGTACCACTACCAGAGAAAGAAAGTAAAGCTAGGTTGGAGCTGCTGCCAGTCTCCACAGGGGGCTGACAAAGGTCAAATGTGTATGCTGAGCATTCCAGGAGAGCCAGGATGCCTAAGATGGTGGAGTTAACTGGATAATCCTGCGGTCTGTAAGAGGGATATCGTACTCCTTTAAACATTTCAATATTCAATGAGTCAGTTTCTTGACATTTTCTCACTGCTAACCTAAGTGCCAAATGATCTGACTGGAACAAATCAAAGTGAATGAAAATCAATGTTGGTAAGAAAATTAGATTGATGCTATTGGAAATACTCTGGAGATTTGTCATATTAAGGTGGAATTCCTATTTTCAGAGGTGAAAAAAAGTGGTTCCTCCTCCTAAGAACAGTGGAGGTATGTGCTGGCCCTGACATAAGCTAGCAGTCAAACACTGGAAAAGAACTCTTTCCTCTGGTCCTAAAAGAGCAGAACCTCTTTAAAAACCCAGTACCCAAGATCAAAAAGCCCTGTTTACTTAAAAAGAAATTGTTACTGAAACTAGGAACAAAAATATTTCTAAAAACCATGCAAAAGAACCAAAATAGGCTAGGCGCCTGTGGTTCAAGTGGCTAAGGCGCCAGCCACGTACACCTGAGCTGGCAGGTTCGAATCCAGCCCGGGCCTGCCAAACAACAATGATGGCTGCAACCAAAAAATGGCTGGCCATTGTGGCAGGTAGTCTCAGCTACTTGGGAGGTGGAGGGAAGAGCCTTGCTGAGCCCAG
>CAUYON010062816.1:0-22861 GCA_963573935.1 Arctocebus calabarensis | reverse complement strand
CTGTATTCATTCATTTCCTGGCCAAGGAACCCATACACCTACATATACCCTGAGACTAAAGGCCTAAAGGAGGAGACGGGGAAAGACCAGGAGAGAAACGGAGAGAGCTTCTCTCTCCCCACTAGAATTCTCTCCCTCTACCAGGAGCCTTAGTGTTTTCTGTATTCCTTCCTGTGAATAAATTCTGTCTTACCAAAAAAAAAAAAAAAAAAAAAGACTCTGATATTTTTCTCATTTCACTTTTATTTCTATTTTTTTCTAATGCCATAAATAAACAAATTAGATGAAAAGATTAAGAAAAGAAAGATTATTTAGCATGAAGAATAGATTTTAAAGTTGTCTTAAAACATCTGAAGGACTTTTAAAAGTAGATGAAGAATAGTCTATGTGGGCCTAAAAACAAAAATATAACAGATTAGAAAATAACAATACATTGAAAAAGATATTAGCCTAATATAAAAAGAAGTTTCTAACAATTAGAATTGTTCGAAATTGAGCCAACTCTTCACAAATAGTAAAATTTCCATTATTAGGAGTCTTTCAACAGAAGCTAAAAGACTGGATGCTGGAATAAGCTGGAGACAGAAAATTGGTCTAGACTCTAAACAACCGGTAAGTTCCTCCTAACAAAAAGATTACAGCCTTACAATAAAAAGAGCAATATGATTTTTCGTTAAATGACATACACAAAGGCCAATAGGTACATGAAAAGATGCTCAATATCATTAGTCAACAGGGAAATTTTAAAAAATCACAATAAGATATTACTTTAGACTTATTAGAATGGCTATAATCAAAAAGACAATAATAAGTATTGGCAAGGATGTGGAAAAAGTAGAACATTCATACACTACTGATTGGACTGTAAAATGTTGTAGCCATTTTAGAAATCAGTCTTAGAGTTCCTAAAAAGTTACACATAGAATGATTATTTGACTTAGCAATTCTACTACTAGATATATACCTATTAGCAACAAAGATATATGTCCACAGAAAAACTTGATCATAGCAATATTATTCAAAATGGTCAAAAATGGTAAAAACACAAACGTCTAATAATAGATGAGTGGATCCATACAAAAGAATATTTTTAAGCCATAAAAAGATGAAATATTAGTACATGCTACAACATGGAAGAAGCCCTGAAAACATGCCAATGAAAAAAACCCAGCCACAAAAGACCACATATTAGATTCCACTTGAAACGGTCAGAATAAGCAAATCTATAGAGTTAGAAACTAGATTAGTGGTTGTTTAAGTCTAGGAGAAATGGAAATAGGAATATTGAAACTGTCATCTAACGGGTATAGAATTTCTTTTTTGTTTAGTTGGATTTTTTTTTGAGACAGAGTCTTGCTCTGTTGCATGGCCTATGATATCATAGCTTACTGCAACCTCAAACTCCTGAAATAATCCTCCTGCCTCAGCCTTCCAAGTAGCTAGGCCTACAGGTATGTACTACATCTGGCTAATTTTTTTTTTTTTTTGAGACAGAGTCTAACTATGTCGCTCTTGGTAGAGTGCTGTGGTGTCACAGCTCACAGCAATCTCAAACTCCTGGGCTTAAGCGATTCTTTTGCCTCGGCCTCCCAAGTAGCTGGGACTACAGGTGCCTGCCACAACGCCCATCTATTTTTTTGTTGTTGTTGCAGTTGTCATTGTTGTTTAGCAGGCTCGGGCCAGGTTCAGACTCGTGAGCCCTGGTGTATGTAGCTGACACCCTAACCAATGAGCAACAGGCAACAAGCTCCACATCTGGCTAATTTTTCTATATTTTGTAGAGATACAGGTCTCGCTATGTTGCTCAGACTGATCGCTATCTCCTGGTCTCAAGTGATCCTCCCACCTAAGCTTCCCAAAGCACTAGGATTACAGGCATGAGCCACCATACCTGGTCTAGAATTTCTTTTTTCAAATGATGAAAACGTTCTAAAATGAACTGTGATGATGTTTGTGTAAGTCTGTGAATATGCTAAAACCCACTGAGTTATATACATTTAAATGGTTTAACTATATGGTGGGCAAATTACAGAATGTCTCGATTTATAAAGCATCCTTTAGGGCACTCTTGAGGACAAAGTTAAGAGATAGCAGGTAAAGGGTTAGACAATCCTAAATAGCCTATAAACACATAACATTTATTATCACAGGCTCGGCACCTGTGGCTCAACGGGCTAAGGCGCCAGCCACGTACACCTGAGCTGGCGGGTTCAAATCCAGCCTGGACCCGCCAAACAACAATGACGGCTGCAACCAAAAAATGCCTGGGCGTTGTGGCAGGCGTCTGTAGTCCCAGCTACTTGGGAGGCAGAGGCAAGAGACTCGCGTGAGCCCAGGAATTGGAGGTTGCTGTGAGCTGTGATGCCACAGCACTCTATCCAGGGTGACAGCTTAAGGCTCTGTCTCAAAAAAAAAAAAAAAAAAAAACATTTATTATCACAATGATTAGTACATGTAATAATAACCCTGGGAAGTAAAGAAAATTTTTTTAAAAATGTGTTTAGTAAGCTGTTTAAAGAAGCTAGGAAAAAACAAAAAAGAAGCTAGGAAACTTATGATCACTTTAGAAAAGACTATACCCCTAAAAATGAAAAAATGTTTGGTTATTTAGAAAGGTTAGACGAATTAGCTGAAAAACTTACTTGAGTAGAATAATTCATCTGCCACATCTGGAGTAAAGAAAGCTTTACTCCAATAGGTTAATTCCCAATCTAGAACCACCAATTTATGATCTTGTCCTATTACTACAAAAAACACAATCAGAAAACTGAATTAATTTCAGATTGTGCAGCAGGATTGAACTATATACATACTTAAAATATAAAGTAATACCATCTTAGAATTAACATTTTCTGAACTGTGACCAATATGGTACTAACCTGTAAAGGAAATGTATCCATAATTCTTCAAAAATATAATTAAAATCAATAAACTTTCAATTCTTTTTTGTTACTGCTGTCAGATTTATTCATGTTTCTTTAAAAAAAGTCAATATAATTTTATAGTTTTAAATTTTCAAAATAAACAGGTTTATAAGCAAAACTCTCCAATAAAAGTCTCAGAAACTCTCTTCTTAATTTCAAACTCTGTATCAAGGCATGGTACAATTGCCCTCAGGGAAAAAAATCTTGGCAGACAGTAATTGTACTTGCCAAGCAGCAATTACATGCAAGGTTGGTGATTAGAAGACCATTTAATGTGGGGACAGTAATTGCTCTGATATTTTGTTACTACTGAGAATTAGCTCAAAGAGAATACTTAGCAAAATTTCACCTAGGTTGAAGATGACACAGAAATTCCACCCTAAGAAAGTACATGAAGGGCCGTGCCTGTGGTTCAGTGAGTCGGGTGCCGGCTCCATACACTGAGGGTAGCAGGTTCACACCCAGCCCCGGCCAAGCTGCAACCAAAAAATAGCTACACGTTATGGCGGGCGCCTGTAGTCCCAGCAGAGGCTGAGGCAAAAGAATCGCCTAAGCCCAGGAGTTGGAGGTTGCTATGAGCTGTATGAGACCACGGCACTCTACCGAGGGCAATGAAGTGAGACTCTATCTCTCGTGTAAAAAAAAATAAAGAAAGAAAGTACATGAAAAGTGTGAATACATTGGTTAGGTACAGCAGACACACAGAATATTCCTTTGATGAAAGACTGATACAGCATGAAATAAGAACTAATACAACACAGGGCGGTGCCTGTGGTTCAAGGAGTAGGGCGCCAGCCCCATATGCCGGGGGTAGGGGGGTTCAAACAGGGCCCTTGTCAAAAACTACAAAAAAAAAAAAAAAAAAAAGAACTAATACACAATTCTTAACAGGTATTTCCATCCGTACTTTCTAATTAACTAAGAAAAATATCAGAAAAATTCATTCAGTATTCAAATTTTATATTGAATAAGGTGCCTTGGAAACCCAGAATAAGAAAAACAATAGAAACAGTAAATTTTACCTAAAAACAACAACAAGAAGATGGTAGATAAACACATATCCTTGGCACCCTCTCTCCAGTATGGCTACCAACTGGGGCATATCAACAATAAATATAAGCCTATAAGAAGTTGCAAGCATACCTAAAGTGTGTAGAGGCAAGAGACCCACAGGCTCAAAAGTGAGGACACAAATTTACTCACACAGTAAAAAGCTGAACCTTCACAAAGGTACAACCACCTGGTGAAGGCAGTGTCCCTTAGCAACCAGAAGGACCACATCTATACCTCCTACCTGTGGTTTCTATATAGGGTAATCCTACTTACTCTGGCAGTCCTAAACTATCCTGGTAGGCTGACCTGTCCCCAATCTCTTTGTTGGAGATGAACCTACCTTTTTTTAGCCATCACCTGGAGACTCCTAAGGGGAGAAATGTCTCTGTCTCTCCATCTCACCTTGTTTCAGTAGAGATCAGAGGTTGCTAGCATACTAGTTCATGAGTCTAGGAATAAAAATTACATCCTACTTTGCCTGTCAGCCATTGTAGCTCAAAAGACCTTAATAGCTAGAACTAGTGCTAAGGAAACCTACAATCAACAGGCAAAGAAAATTACAATCATCTCAGGAGAGCCAGAAGATAAGATGAATCAGAATGAATGGCTTCTTTTATCCAGGGAGACTGACGAAACAGAAGAGAATTTTCATAACAATAAAATATAAAGACATACAGACATACACAAAAACTAAATGCTCCAGGTGGTGGTGGGGGGCTCATGCCTATAATCCCATCTAGCACTTTGAGAGGTCAAGGTGGGAGGATAGCTTGAGGTTAGGAGTTGAAGACCAGCCTAGCAACATAAGATCCAGCTCTACAAAATATAAAAAACTACCCAGGCATAACAGTGTATGCCTGCAGTCTCAGCTACTCAGGAGAAAGGATAAGTCTGTATTCAAGATTTCAATGAGCTACAATCAGGCCACTACAATCCAGCCTGGGCAATAGCATAGATCTTGTCTCTTAAAAAACAACAACAACAACAAAAAACCCTCAATGCATGATTCCATAAAAGTCTACTATATCAGAAAAATTAACTTTTCTCAATATTGATAATATAATCGTAGCTTAATATAGCTTTCCTACTAGTTTCCTCAAAATAGCTTTCCTACTAGTGTGGCTCAAAATAGTCCTTCAATAAATAAGCATGATTTGCAACTGAAATGATTTCAAAAAGATAATGAAAATATATATAATTGTTAGAACAACATTAAAAAAGTATGCATGCTATATTATGAGGCATAATTTATGTTAATAAATATCCCTTATTTCAGTTCAATTCAATTCAACAGAGTAAGTACTAAGTAAATAGTACTGTTTAGTAATACTAAGAATTTAGGATGTATTGGCATGTAAAACAGATAAGAAATAATATAAGACAAATATGATCAAATATTAAAATGTATGCCATAAACAGTAAATGTGACTGATGATACAGAAAAGGAGAGATCAGTGTGAACTAGAGAAACAGGAATTAATCAGGACCTAAAACAAACAAACAAAAAAAACCAAACCATAGTTAGCAACAGTAAAAAAGGCATTTTAGGAAAAAGTATGAGTTTTAAAAAGGCATACTAAATCCATCATATTAGAGAGGCAATGAGCATGTCAGATGGGAGTCAAATTTATAGCATGCAGTACATAAAGTTAGAGATTCAGACTGGAGTCATAATATTGGCGAGAGAAATACAGGTTACAAAGGATTTTGAAAGTAAGAATTAGAACTTAGATTTAATTTAATGGTTCCCAAGAAGTTTGGCATAAACTATTTTTTATCATTTTCCTGTTAACCTTCATTACTAAAGAGAAACACATACTCCATTATAAAAACTGTTCATCTCTATACAGAATGCAATCACATTTAGAATACACTCAATTCAAGTTTTACGAAAAAGTAATGATACTACATATTTTTCAGGATTTCAGTAGCGTAAAGCATTAAAATCACTGATATTATAAAACACTAAAATTATTCATAACATCAAGATATTGAAAGAGACAAATTTATTAGACAATCTGGTAGTATGAGAGCTTAAAATATTCCTATTATTCAAGAGAAATATCTACTATTTTAAATATTTGGTATAGCCCACCTTAACATTCCTAATTTTGAAATCGTAATCAATAATTTAACTTTCTATACTTTGTCCACAACTATAACTTACTTTTTTATTTATTAACATTCTCCCCAATTATATCTGATCAGTTTTTAAAAGGTATATTTGCCTTTTGAGGTTAGTTCATAAAGCCAAAAACTGAAACATTTGATCCTAGTTAGCTAAGATTCACAGCTTATAAACAGCTAATGAATATTCTGATGGTGACAGACATATGAGAAGAAGGGGCTCTGTGAATACTCTATTCCATGTAAAGTTTTGTTTACTATGACAAGAGCTCTCACTAACAGTTCTTGGTACATTTAAACAGTGTTCTCAACATTCATTTTAGTTGAACTACACTATACACAGTATTCTCTCGGGAAATACACATATAATGTCAAATTTCTCAAGTTACATGGAAAAGAGGAAAAATTAAAGTCAATTTGTTATTTAATTTATAAATTCCTTTGGTCCTGAATTCTATTAAATAAGGCATGTTTGTATACAGAAAGGATTTTATACACCTAGTTGTGTACACTCCTAAATTTTACAAAAGGAAAAATCTAACACACATAACCTCAAGAAAACATTTAAAGCTGGTAAATTGTATGTATTCATTTAAGATACTATTTGGGGAATAAAGGATTAATTTAGTAAGATTTGGCTCAAAATATAAAATCAAACTATTAGCATGTTATTTATTATCATTATATTTAGTTTTATAGCAACCACTGAAAACATAAAATTGAAATCTAAATACAGCACATTCAAAAGGAATTTCCCAAGACTATTTATAACCATATTTCTATAAAAATATTTACTAGGTATTTACTATTTGTAGGTAGTTTGGCAGTATGAATACACGTGTAATGCTTATTAAACAAGGAATTAACACTTTCCCAACAATTATTTGTTTTCTTAACTTGCTAAAGAACGAAATTAATGATGTCTACTGGATGTATTTACATTTTTTTAATGTTGTGTTTTATTATAAAAATAATTATGATAAATTGTTACTAAAATTTACCTTTAATTAATAGTTTGCCTACGCATAAAATGCCTATTAATTAGTTCATGGGTGTCAAAAGCTTAAAAAATACTTTCTAGTTCATCCAGAAAACTTACCTATAAGTGATTCATTTTTGTTTTCTAGTAGTTATAATCAAGATTATTTAGGTTTTACTATTAGTAAATAGTATTTACTGAAACACTCATACAGAAAATACCAACAATAATTTAGAACAATCACCATAAAAGAAGTAACAACCTCAAAGAACACATGTACAAAGAATGGTGCCATCCATTTTGTAGTTATTCTTTACTCTTGACCCTATCTAATTACTTGTGGTCTTGCTATTCATTTATAAGTTAGCTAAAGTAATGGCAAATACTCCTTTGGGGCATATCATTTGTAATAGTGATTTATTGGGCTGCTGGCTCCCAGTTTAGGAGCTGACCCTGAGTTTATAATTAGACCACATAATGTGAAAATGGAATGATAGTTTACCATCTTATACTATGGAACAGTATGGACATATAAAAGAAATGGTTTAATTAGATAAATTAAGAATATTGGTTTTCTCTTCATAGTTTTAAAATACTATTTTTAGCAACATCAAAATATACCCAAAAAGCATACTAGTTGTGGTTCTACTACCAACCTAGGAAACAGATTCCATACTTCATTGTATATATGCAATAGTTCCCATTTACTCATTAACTTAACTTCAAGTTATTGCTTCCTAACTGGGACTATGCCGGTGACACAGACATACATGTTTTCTTAACTTCTTGGAGTTAAAAGTATAAAGGAGAGAAGAGACAAGCAACAGTCAACAAATAAATATTATGTAGAAGAAAAGTACAGGCCAAATGAAGTTATATTTCATTCTTTTTCTTCTAAATCCTATGGAGAAAATATTCCCATATCTTGTTTCCATCCTTTACTATGAAACAACTTTGGGTCACAGTCTGTTGTCACAGATTTATACAAAGGAAAGTTCTAAGCTAGTAATGTGGTACCATGTTTCAGCAGGTATTCAACATCCACTGTGAGTATTCAATAATTATTACTCATTAATGAAAAGTCACGCATGAATAATAAAAAACATAACACTGTATTTCTTCCTAGACAATACATTGCCTGATGGGTCTACGTCATCAATCAAAAACTGAAACTATAAAATCTAGCCACTGAATTCTACAAATTTATCCTAAAGAAATAATAGAGAAGTATGCCAAAATATAAGTAAAAAGATGTTTGTGGTAGCATTACCTATGAAAGGGAAAAGAAGATGAAAACATTTAAAATCTAAACATAGGCTCAGCGCCTGTGGTTCAAGCAGCTAAGGTGAAAGCCATATACACCTTAACTGGTGGGTTCAAATCCAGCCTGGACTGCCAAACAACAATGACAGCTGCAACCAAAAAATGGCCAGGCATTGTGGCAGGCACCTGTAGTCCCAGCTACTTGGAAGGCGGAGGCAGGAGACTCACTTGATCCCAGGAATTGGAGATTGCTGTGAGCTGTGATGCCATAGCACTCTATCCAGTGTGACAGCTTGAAGCTCTGTCTCAAGAAATAAATAAATAAAAACCTAAACATAGAATATTGTCTAATTAAGGTATATCCATATAATAAAATACACTATGTAGTCATTAGAAATTATATTTATTTATACATGCCAACATGGAAAAATGGCTGTAATAATTGGGAAGTAAAGAAAATTTTAAAAAACCCCAAAGAAAACACCTGAGTAAGCTGGCTGCTGCAGTACGCAGTGGTTAGCTCACTAGCACCACACACTGGGGCAGAGTTCAAGCCTCATCTGGGCCTAAATAACAAAAAAGACAAACAACAACAACAACAACAACAAAAAAAAAAATCAAAGGAAAACACCAGAGTAGTATGACCATATTTGAGGAGGGGAAAATAAAAGTCTAACTATGTGTATGTGTGAATGTACATAGAAAAAATTCAAAAAATAAATACCAAATGTTAATAATGATTAAGTATGGTTATCTTTAAGAAAATTCTTATTTTCATCCAAAAATTCCTCTGTGTTATCTGAAAGCTTCTATAAGAAACAAAGTACTTTTACAATCGGAAAAAATAAAGGCTACTTCCACTTTGGGTGAGGGAAAAAAAAACAAAAAACCAAAACTCTATCAATCCACCAAAGACAATAAAGCTTGGCTGTCACAAGTAGCACATAGGCAGGTTTATAACCAGATCACACATAGGCTGTGATAACTAGGCACCACAGGCTTGACTTAGATAGAAGCAGTATGGCTACACACTCAGGCTCTGAAGTCAAGCAGAATTGGATTAATTTTCAGGTACTGTTTAGCCTATACAACATGAGGCATGGTTTTGGTTTTGGTTTTCTTCAAGTTTTCCAGGACTTAGTTTCTCAACCATAGGACAGAGGTAAAAACAGTACCTACTTTACAGACTTGTTGTGACCAGGAAATAAGACAATGGATATAAAGCGCTTAAAATAATGTCCAGTTTATAGTGAACCCATATATATGTGTATGTACATATATATGTATAAACATATATAATAAAGTTTAAAATTTATTTCTTAGTAGATCAGTGGGTAGGGTGTCAGCCACATACACCAAGGCTGGCGCATTCAAACCTGGCCCTGGCCTGCTAAAGAATAATAACAATTGGCTCAGCGCCTGTGGCTCAATGGGCTGAGGCGCCAGCCACGTACACCTGAGCTGGCGGGTTCGAATCCAATCTAGGCCAGCCAAACAACAATGACAGCTGCAACCAAAAAATGGCCGGGCGTTGTGGCTGGCACCTGTAGTCCCAGCTACTTGGGAGGTGGAGGCAGGAGACTCGTTTGAGCACAGGAATTGGAGGTTGCTGTGAGCTGTGATGTCACAGCACTCCATCCAGGGTGACAGCTTGAGGCTCTGTCTCAAAAAAAAAAAAAAAGAATAATAACAATTGCAACAAAAAAACAGCTGGGCCTTGTGGCGGGCGTCTGTAGTCCCAGCTACTCGGGAGGTTGAGGCCAAGGAATCGCTTAAGCCTAAGAGTTTGAGGTTGCTGTGAGCTGTGACACCATAGCACTCTACCAAGGGTGAGATAGTGAGACTGTGTCTTTTTTTTAGAGACAGAGTCTCACTTTGTCACCCTTGGTAGAATGTCGTGGCATCACAGCTCACAGCAACCTCTAGCTTTTGGGCTTAGGCGATATTTTTTGTTGCAGTTAGGCCAGGGCCAGGTTTGAACCCACCACTCTCGGTATATGGGGCCAGCCCTACCCACTGAGCAACAGGTGCCGCTCAAGACTGTCTCTTAAAAAAAATACATATATATATTATTTCTTACGTAATCCTCAAAGATTAATATTGGATGAACTAATTCATAGAACTATTGGAACTATGTTTTCCAACTCCTAAACATATTTGTTCTCCATTTTTAACAGTTATCTCAGTACCTGTATCATTTAATGAGCGAATTTTTATTTTATTTAAAGATAGAGTCTTGCTATGTTGTCCTAGCTGGTCTCAAACTCCTGGGCTCAAGGGATCCTCCCAGCTCAGGATACATGCCATCATACTTGACAAATAGCAAGTTCTTCTTCCATTGTCTTGTCAGATGTTCAATGTGAAAAAAAATTAATCTTATAGAAGTATATAAAGTGAAAAGTAAAAATCTCTGTTTCCTTACATTCCACATCATTTCTTTCAATATTGTGCTTGTGCTCACATGTGGGCACAAATATACCTGATTCGTTTGGGAGCTTAATTTCCAAAAATGGGATCAAACTAAACATAGTGACCAGTACTTTGTGTATCTTGCTATACCACGGTCAATTTTCTATATTGTTCTTTTTATTGCTGGATAGTATTCTGTTGTATATCATCATTTAACCATTTTCCCTACTGATGATCATTTAGATAATTCTAATTTTTTAGTAATGCAAACAATACTGCAATGTACAAACATATTCATATATCTTCTAGAACTTGCAGATATTTTCATAGCATCTCAGAAGTGGGACTGTTAGTTTTTTAGCCTAGATTCCATAAAGAACCTGAGGCAAGGTTTCCAAGCTAAGGAATTCTCAGGAAGTAAAATCCCAGAATATAAAGGATGAGAGGAAAAGAGAGGATGAAAGGAGGAAAAGCATATAAAAGACAGATACTGTTAAGAAGTTGGCTTCCCTGACTGAGGTCACGTAAGATATTTTCCAGACAGATTATGAACCGCTACATCATGGAGACAGCAAAAAAAAGGAGAAATAAAAGAAAGGAAAACAATTATCTGTCAATTTCTTCCTTATCTCCTCCCTATCCTTGCTCAAAGTTTGCCTCCTGAACTTCTGGGCTTGCCATGCCACCTACTCCCTCCAAGCAGTTATAAAGGATAGAGCTTCCGTCTCACCCCTCCCCCATTACCAAAACAGAGAAGCAGTAGGGTCAAAGTCTCCAGAAGTCTGGTCAGATAGAGGTCCTGCTGATGATCCCACACTAGGAGGCTAAGTGGCAAAGTGGCTGAAGGAGGTGAAGAAAGCGTATCCCAGAAGACTGCTGCCAATTTACACTCCATTAAAGATATATGAGTGCTTATTTTCTCATTCTTTGCCAATAAGTCTTTTAATTCAATGTATGAGATGAGTAGTAGTATATACTGCTTTATCTTACGTTTCTTGATTATTAGTGAGGTTGAATATCTTTCTATTTACTTGCATTTACTTTTCTTATGGAGATGGCTTATTTTTATAAATTTCAGGGTTGATTTTTCATTTGTCCATTATAAGTCTATAATTAAACTATAAGATTCAGTTACTCTCAATTCTGCCTCATTTTCTAAAATCACTCCAGGTTACCTTAAAATCAACTAGGAGTTAGCTTAAATACAGTTATCAAAAAATCTTTGGTGGTTATTCTTTCTATAGCTGTAACGAGGAGGACAAGGCAAAACAGGACAACTGCCTTATATCTCTAGTTTCCATAATTACATTTTGCAGAGTCAGGGAAACTTTGCCATAAAAGAAAAATTGGCATTTCCATCCAGGTTTCCATGTACTCAACTTCTGCCAGATGCTTCTGTATCAAGCAGAACAATGACACTTGCTTGCCAACCAACCTGTACTGCCAATGTCCACTTCAAATTTCTTTTATCACTATAGAACAGTGGTTCTCAACCTGTGGGTCACAACCCCTTTTTAACAATGAAAATACATTGCAGCATTAGGAAGGCTGAGACCCACTGCTTTATAGTTTTGACCATAAGATAATCATCTCTAATGATATAGTCTTTTTCCACATAGGGATAGACATGGAGAAATTCAGACCCAAATTTGTGGTAACATCTTTTTTTTCCCTTTAAAGAAATACTGATCGTTTTTATTTGATTTCTGCATTGTACTCAAGGGTCAACCCATCACCCGAATCTCCCTCTTTTCATCTTTGCCATACTATAAAGATTGAAAGTACAAAAATATATGGTAGCTTTGACTGCAAAGCTATAAATTTATAAATATTTTTGGTCTCAAATTAGAAACTGTGTCAAGTCCTAGGAAGTCTTACTTCATGGGCATTATAAAGTAAATAAGACTGTACTGCCTCCAGAAGAGAGATCTTTATAGTGAACCTGAAAATACAGCACTCTCACAGTGTTTTAAATCGAAGGCTTTAATAACACTTTCCAAAAATGAATGTATTTATTTTCAACCTGGTTAATAAAATCTAATTCATGCAGCTGACGGGTTAGATATATATGGAGAAAAACTATCTTCCTATTCTAAATTAAAGTAATGCGAATTAGGCTTAACTAAATCAGTCCTATAAGAATCCAGGTTTGCTACAGAACAGCTACACAAGGGAAATATATTAATTTTTCCCTCTGAATAATTCCTCTATAATTTTGACCTGGTCGTTTATTCAACATAGCCTACCGTGAGCCATTAGTGAGTTATCACTCACTTATATCCCCAGTAACACTAACATTGCTTCCCATTTATTTTTTGGTAGCATATTAATAAAATTCTTGCCTCGGTTAAGTATTATATTTGATACAATAATAAAAATAATTTATATTTGCATTGCACTCTACAGTTTACCAACTGTTTTATACATATATAATTTCAATGAATTATAATCTTTCTTCACAACTTTAAAATGAGACAATACACTACAAATGTCCAATAGCAAATCATGTCAAATATTGTAAATAAGATTTTTGCAACAACAAAAAAATAGAAATATTAAAAAAACTATAATTTTCTTCCAACCTTGTTCCAAAACAATTCCACATTAGCACTGTTGATTTTTCCAATTTAAGCTTTCAAAAAATGCATACTAAATTTCTCCACATTGTATTTCAATCAATTGCCTAAGCTAAGACTATGGTGTCATAAATAAAGAACATAATCATAAATTTCTCAAAAGACATAAAATCAAAGACACCCAACACATATAAATTAAATTTTTTTAAAAACCCATGAACTAAACAATGAAAAGAAGTTATCATATGAAATTCCAGTTGATCAGTTCACCAGTCTATTCTGAACAGACTCAGCTTTCACTATCTACACTGATATTAAGATTACAACCATGTACCAAAATCATCTTGATCTAGTCTTTTCATTTTATGTTTTCTTATAAATTATGGAGCTATGAGGAAAAAGTCAATCACCTTTCAGATGTTTGACTGCAAAAGCACTACTTAGAATAGCAATGATCTGAGTTATTTAAATACAGGACTTGGCGTGAAATGAGAGCTATCTATAAAACAGCACAGACTTAAACTAGGGTATATATTATAACATTTCAAATAGTACCTAGATCTCAAGCCTCCCATGATTCTATATTCACATAGCTAAGAACTCCAAAATATAAAAAATATTTTTAAAGGCCTAGTAAAAACAACAGGTTTTATTATTTTCATACAAATAAGCACTACATCCACTTCTCATCATATCCAGGCATTAAGAGAGGTCACTTTGCTGACGCTCATGATAAAGTATTCTTTAAAGGATATGTGAAGTTAAGTTAAATGTATTTCTTTTTGTTTTTTAAAAAGGGGATCTCAGCTCGGAGCCTGTAGCACAGTGGTTCCGGCGCCAGCCAATACACCAAAGGTGTCGGGTTCGGAGCTGGCCTGGGCCAGCTAAAACAACTGCAACAAAAAAAAAGCTGGGCATTATGACGGGTGCCTGTCGTCCCAGCTACTTGGGAGGCTGAGGCAAGAGAACCGCTTAAGCCTAAGAGTTTGAAGTTGCTATGAGCTGTGACACCACAGCACTCTACTAAGGGCGACAATGTAACATTCTTTTTCCAAAAAAATGGGGGGGTCTCACTCTATTGTCTTGGCTAGTGTGAAGTGATATAAACAATAGTTCAGTGCAGCCTGAACTCCTGGGCTCAAGAGATTCTCTTCCCACAGCCTTCTGGGTAGCTGACCCTATACGGTTGTGCCAACCTCCCCAGCTTTAATTGATTTTTAAAGCACATTATTAAAAAATGATACTTAAAGCCAAATGCCACTATATAAAGATGGGTTAAAATAATTAACTGCTCAATTTTTAAATTAAAATAAATATATTTCTTGGAAGTATTATTTGTTTGTTTGTTTTTAACATAGTCTCACTGTCACCTTGGGGTTGAGTGCGGTGGCATCATCATAGCTCACAGAAACCTCAAACTCTTGGCTCAAGCAATCATCTTGCCTCAGCCTCCCAAAATGCTGGGACTACAGGTGTGAGGCATTGTGCAACCGGCTTGAAAGTATTATTTGAACAGAAGTATAGTCAAAGTTTTCCAAAATTTCTGAACTTTTTACATCAACCTATGACTATAACTTAAATAGAAACGTACAACTTAATTTACTTTCCTGTTCATTTTGCAATTGTTATTTCTTTGTTCCTAAACAATATAAACTGAAAGCTTATCTGTCAGTATAGAAGGAAAGAGATAACTGGCACGTCATTCTTTTCCAATAGGCATAAGGTAGTAAATTTAAAAATTACAGATTTCATTTAAGCATAAAAATGATCAAACAAAAAAAAAAAAGCATGCAGGGTAGTGCCTGTGGTTCACTGGGTAGGGCGCCAGCCCCATATACTGAGGGTGGCGGGTTCGATCCCGGCCCCAGTCAGCTAAAAACAGCAGTGGCAACTGCAACAAAAAAATAGCTGAGCGTTGTAGTGGGCACCTGTAGTCCCAGGTACTTGGGAGGCAAAAGTACTGCTTAAGCCCAAGAGTTGGAGGTTGCTGTGAGCTGTGACGCCACAGCACTCTACCAAGGGTGACAGAGTAAGACTCTGTCTCAAAAAAAAAAAAGAAAAAAGCATGCAACTTGGCGCCCATATCACAGTGGTTACGGTGCAAGCCACATGCACCGAGGCTGGTGGGTTCAAACCCAGCCTGGGCCAGCTAAACAACAATGACAACAGCAACAAAAAATAGCTGGGCGTGGTGGTGGTCCCAGCTACCTGGAAGGCGGAGGCAAGAGAATCATTTAAGCCCAAGATTTTGAAGTTGCTGTGAGCTGTGACACTACAGCACTCTACTGAGGGTGACATAGTGAAATTCTGTCTCAAAAAAAAAAAAAAAAAGAAAGCATGGTTGGTATAGCAAATTATTTCAAATTATTTAAGACACATAGTCTTCTGCCTTAGCAGAGGTTTATACCAACATGTTTCCTCAAAAATCTCTCACACATGGCTCAGCACCTGTGGCTCAACGGGCTAAGGCGCCAGCCACGTACACCTGAGCTGGCAGGTTTGAATCCAGCCCGGGCCCTCGAAACAACAATGATAGCTGCAACCAAAAAAAAATGGCCAGGCGTTGTGGTGGGTGCCTGTAGTCTCAGCGACTTGGGAGGCAGAGGCAAGAGACTCACTTGAGCACAGGAATTGGAGGTTGCTGTGAGCTGTGATGCCACAGCACTCTATCCAGGGTGACAGCTTGAGGCTCTGTCTCAAAACAAAAACAAAACAAAACAAAAACCTCTCACACATGCATGCACAAGTGTTTGCAAACATAAAAAAATGTTTATATCTCTGATTACTAAAGTTATGCGCTTAACGATATTTTTTTTTCTTTTTTCTTTTCTTTTTTTTTTTTTGAGACAAGGTCTTGCTCTGTCATGCAGGATGGAGTGCCATGGTGCTATTGTAGCTTACTGTAGCCTTGAACTCCTGGGCTCAAGCTACCCTTCTGTCTCAGTCTTCCAAGTAGTTATAACAAATCAGTATACACCACTGCGCCTAATTTTTTTTTTTTTAATTGTATTTATGGGGTCTCATTACATTGCCCAGGCTGGTCTCAAATTCCTGGCCTCAAGAAATCCGCCTGCCTCAAGCAAAATGCTGGAATTGCAGGCATATGCCACTGCAACTGGCTATTTAATGATATCATTTTCTGATGTTCTTAAATTTTAGGAACATATATACCTGTAGAGCAAGGTCTGACCCGGCAGGGTGTCAAAATACCTTTGCTCTATTTATCTTGGCCTGTTCCTTTAAGGTAAGACATACTCTGCTGGGCTCATGTGGGTACCAAATACATTAACTCTTCCATTAATTCATTATTCAGAGTTGATTTATATATTTAGGTGACTCCTGGCAAAAAACTAGACTATGAAAGAATGGTGCATACTTTACTGATAAACACAAATGACTCAGTATTAGAAAATAGCATCATGTCTTACAGCAGACTCAGCTAAAGCACCCTATCTGGCATCTCTGGAAACCATGAATGATAAAGCCAAAGGAGGTTAGTTACTGATATGAAGAGAAATTTCCTCAACTTAAATTTCCATGGAAGACACTACAAACACAAAATGGGAGGTTGATGTGTATATGTGTCTACCTTACCAAAGAAAATAAAATCTTCCCATTCAGTTTTTCAAAGTCATAGGCTAATGATAGAGTAACAGAATTGGATGACTTTATGATTTTATACTGAGCAGCACTTGGAAGAGGAAGAAGCTAAAAGCTTAGTAATTTGGTATCTGAAGAAAATTGGGAAAAATCACATACCAAAGTACATTAATTCTTTTAAAATTTCAGAAGATGACATATAATTAATCATTATATTATAAGATTTCAGCAGGAATACAGTATTAGTTTAGGCTAAGTAATGCAGCTAGAAAAGGCTCCATAAATCTTAGCTGACTAGAATCTCAAAGGACAAATTAACATAGTTACCCCCAGTCTTACAACAGAAATAGATATGGAAAAAAAAAGACTATAGGACTTAGAAGTATAGCAATCTGGTTGAGTACTATTATAATAAATAAACAACAATATAGAATAATTCCAAAGAATGAACATATACAAGCAAAGTGCTCCATAGAGTAATAAAAATTAATATGTACAAAGAGTTCAAAGCTTAAAATAGTGGTAAAAATGGTTTAATCAGTAATCATACAAATATTAGACATTTTAAGCATTCAGTCTCTCAATATGTAAAACTTATGCACATGAAACAAATTTGCCAGGGGAAGGTACAGGGAGAGAAATCAACCTCAAATTTACCCATCTAGATTTACAATACAAAATTTTAATATCCCAAAATGTTAAGAATTTTTAAAACTTTTAAAAGCGAGATATAGTATACTAAATTGTTTAAGCATTTTTATTCATTTAAACAATATAGAACATACATAGATACAAGTTTGCTATTTTTCAGGTTTTAATGTACCTAATCTCTTGGTAATGCCATCAAACTCACTTTGCTATGGTTATTGATATTTAATGCCACATAATAGCAAGTAGTATGAGGGAGATTAAACACACACATATGCACATGTACACACACACAGCCACACACAAACTAACAAACCACAACCACCACCACCACCACCAAAATAGAAATTCCAGATTCACCAATTAAAATATTTCTTACAATCTTTCACTTGTTAAAATGTCTTTACTAATATCTGTTTATACATATATGTGTGTGTATATATAAACACACCCATAGTCATTCTTATACATAATAGTTAAAATTATGAAATTATGTCATAACATTCATTCCATGTTGAAATTGTCTCTCCGTAAATCTAAATGTAAAAGTAATCATTCCAAAGACTATAACTTCTTGCTGAAAACATTACAGAGAGTTTAGTTTTGGAATAAAGAATAAACAGAAAGACCACTTTTCTACCTTTTTATAATTTCCAAATTAATAATTCTGCTAATATTCACTTATATACAGTGACAAATACAAAAAGAAATAAGGTGGAGTTCAAAGCTATATAGCCGTCTTGAAATATAGCTATAGTATGTTTTTCTTTAAAAACTTACAAAATGAGAGAGATATTAGTCTAGCTTAAATACAGCTAGAATGTATACTTGTTTTTTAAAGGGTAAACGGTCCTAGAAAAAAATCAGGCTCCAATAAAAGAGGGCCAAATACCTAATATTTCAGGAGATAGAACATAAAACAAAATATACCTGAAAAGCTAAAAAAATCTTCCAAAGTGTGGTGAGCAATGTGGTGTGGGAAAAATAATGCAGGTACCTAAGTCAGGGAAGCCTAGATCTTACAAGTTTTGCTTTTGTACATTCTAGCTAACACTTAGATTACTTAACCTCTTGGTTAAAATTACTCAACCTTTCTGAGGCTTAGTTTCCTCATGTGTAAGAGTACAATAACACCTACCCTATAAGATTATTAAAAGGCCAGTAGACTATTATACTCTGAATTTTACATATATGTACGTGAGTTACTCTCCATGAAAGATATATACTTTTAAAGTACTAAATATGTAAGAATAAAAATGATACATTCATTAAGTCTGGGGTATATAATTTCACAAATTTTTGTACCATAATATTTTTAAGATAAATGGGGGGCGGGGGGTAGGCAGGCATAGTGGTTCATACCTGTAATCCCACCTACCTAGGAGTCTGAGGCAGAAGGATTATTTGACCCCAGAGTTTGAGACAAGCTGGTCAACATGAGACCCTATCTCTAAAAAAATGTTTGAAAATTAGCCATGGTTTGTGGCACATGCCTATAGTCCCAGCTGCTTGGGAGACTGAGGCAGGAGGTTTAATCAAGCCTGGATAATATAGTAAGACACTGTGTCTTTTAAAAACAGAAGAGAAAAAAATTAAAGAAAAGAAAGAAATAAAAGAATTCTTTTGCAAAAGAAAATTTTAGCTGCACAGGGACTGGTTCTCTAAATTTGCTATTAAACTAAGATCACATTAAATTTATGTTGCTTATTTTTCTTAACTTACATGAACTGAATAGGCAAACAAAATCTTTTCTCATGTTTAGTTCTCATATATTATCCAAAATGTACAGTATCTTCAGATGGAAAGTTATTCTTTATTGAAAAAACATTCACTAAAAATGTTATATTTATTAAGAGCAGATAAAAATATTTCATTTCTAACCTTGTAGTTATATTTCTGTGTGCGTCTATAAGAGAAACAAACACAAAAAATAAGCCCAATACAAGTGTAATTTATTTTCACAGAAAAATCAGTAACTTTAAATTGTGAAACACTGCCCTCTATAGTCCACTGAATTAAAAAACAACTGGTTTTACATAAAACACAATTAGATAATCCAGCTGAGGAATTCTGGATTTTCCTGCCTTGTTCCTGAAGCAAAATTTTTCTGCTCCATAAAACTCCTTTATTAAAACAAGATTATTAGATAAACGCCTATGTCAAATATTCTTCAGCCTCAGTTAAAGTCTCTCCTCTCTTTTTGATTCACCCAAAACTCAATGTGTAATTAAATATGGCATTAACTTGCATTTTCCTGTGTGAAGATTAGAATACTGAACACAATTAATTTAGACAGATCATATATGAGAAAACATGGACCCATTCCATATCAAAGAAAGAATAAAGATATTGAATTCAGAATTCAATTTATTTAGGTTCTTAAATAAATTTTCTTTTAGTGCTATTATACATAAAGCAAAAATAACAAGAAGTATAATGCACTCAGCTTTTAAGGTTATCCAGCCAGACTGCATATTTGGGTATAAAGACTCAAACTTCTTTTTAATCCTCCCTCTGCACTACATATAACAAGGCTGCCTGATAAATTTAGTTTAACCTCTATTGATAATCTGCTATGTTTCAGGTACAGTCTGATACGGAGAGTATAAATATAAAGAAAATATAATTTTAATTCTGGAAAAGTTTATAATACTATAGGAAGTAAAGATAATTTCAATTCAAAATGGTAAGTACAAAGAAAGCATGGACCATCAAGAACAAGTACTCTGCCTGTTTCAGTACAATACATGGAAAAAAAGATTCCCGGAGGTAAAAATACCCTGTATTGAGTCTTGAAGAAGGAGCACAAATTAATCTAGTAAAGAGGTTTTCTAGAAAGAAAACAACTCAACTAAGATTAGAAGGTGTGAAGAAACAGCAAGACAAAGGGCAGTAGATATTGACAACTCTAGGCTGTGATTCAAAATAATTTGAATTAGGCCATAAAAACAAAACAAAAAACAGATGCCAGACCTTGCCCCAGTGAATTTTAAAGAAACCTGGGGTGAAGATTGAACATCTGTATTTTTAAAACTCCTTACAATGGATTCTGATGTGTGGCAGTGAAACAAGGAAACTACAAGGAGTCTGACAGCACTGGAACCTAAAATAAAAAATGAGGGCTGGGCCCCTGTAGCTCAGTGGTTAGGGCACCAGCCCATACACTGGGGCTGGCAGGTTCAAACCCAGCCCTGGCCTGCTAAAAACAATAATGACAACTACAATTAAAAAAAAAAAAATCAAGAGAAGCCCAAGAGTTTGAGGTTGCTGTGAGCACTCTACCAAGGGCAATATAGTGAGACTCTGTCTCAAAATAAAATAAATAAATAAATAAATAAATAAATAAGAGGGATAAAAGGTGGAACCCAAGTATGGATATAAAATCAGATTGTAGTAGACTTTGTACATCATGCTAATTTAGCGTATAAATAAGTAAAAGGAAACCACTTTAAAATGGGAAAACATGGTCAGATATATGTTTAGATAAGTCATTTTAGAAACAGTGTGGATGAGGGACAAGACTCAATACAGGAAACCATTTAGGAAGCACTGCCACAGCCTAGGCAAGAGAGGACGATATATATAATACTACATAGAAGCAGCAGGGATGGAAAGAAAGTGACCAATGTAGATTAAAATTAGTGAGATTTAGTAACTAACTATATGGGCCACTAAGAAAATGTGGTAAGAAAAGATTTAGGGATACTCCTAGGTGTCTCATTTAAATAAACTAGGCATATGGCAGAATCATTAAATAATGAAGGAGAAAAAAAAAATTAAAATCAGGAGAAAGGGATAGAGAATTGATTGACTTCTACTTTGAACTTAAGCTCAGCAAGTATGAATTTATTAAAAAAATAAAAATCAATGGGTGGCGCCCGTGGCTCAGTGAGTAGGGCACCGGCCCTATATACTGAGGGTGATGGGTTCAAACCCGGCCCCAGTCAAACAGCAACAAAAAAAATAGCTGGCCATTGTGACGGACACCTGTAGTCCCAGCTACTCAGGAAGCTGAGGCAAGAGAATTACCTAAGCCCAGGAAGTGAAGGTTGCTGTGAGCTGTGACGCCACAGCTCTTTACTAAGGGTGATAAAATGAAACTCTGTCTCTTTAAAAAATATGTACATGCATACATACATATATTATATATATATAAATTCCAAAAGTATGACTGCCTTTATATTTATGCATTTACTCTTTCAATGAATTTTTGTAAGTCAAAGATACATAGGTGATGCTACAAAAATTACAGGTGAATAGTTTTACAAAAGGCTAGATGACTATCAGTCAGTCAGATAATCACTTATTTGGCTTTTGGAACAAAAGAGTGTTAGTTCTCCCATCTATGCTATTTATCTTCATGGACAACACATAAATATAATGAATGCTAGTCTAAATGTCATGAAACCCATTAAGTGAAGAGAAATTAAGTTACTAATAAGATCATGAGAAAACATAAGTCTTAGAGATATAGGAAGTTTAGGGGGAAAAATGCAAGAGAGAGAACTAAGGTATTAAAAAATATCACTGATGGCTGGGCACCCATAGCACAGTGGTTATGGTGCCAGCCACACATACAAGGATGGCGGGTTTGAACCCAGCCCAGGACAACTAAACAACAGTGACAACTGCAACAAAAAAATAGCCAGGCGTTGTGGCGGGCACCTACAGTCCCAGCTACCTGGGAGACTGAGGCAAGAGAATCGCTTAAGCCCAAGAGTTTGAGGTTGCTGTCTCACTATGTCTACCAGGAGCGACATAGTGATGAGACTCTGTCTCAGAAAAAAAAAAACGACCACTGAAACACTGACTAAGCACTAGAAACTCCTGGGAATAATGGGAATAAAACCACATCTTATTTATAATACTATAATGAACTTTGCTCCCTCTGGTGGTCACTAAAGGTTTTAGTAGGTGTCAGTAGACATGGAGGTATAAGACAAAGAGAAATGAAGTTTCAGGCACTTCAAATGTTGTATATGTTATACCCCAAACATTCAACTTTCAAAGAATACTTTTGAAAAAGGAATTCAGACTTGAGTGTTTTGGAGGTGGCCCTGCAGTCTTATAGAAAGGTAACAAGCAAAAAGATACTTAGGGAATAAGACTGAATGAGTGCATGAGTGAGCGGGGAAGGGTGCTTTTTTTTTTTTTTTTTTTTTTAATAATTTTATTGAATCATAATTATGTACATTGGTGCAATCACAGGGCACGATTCATATACATTCAGAAATATTTTGATCATACTGTTACAGATATCCTTCATGGCATTTCCTTGATCA